>JAPMOR010008997.1:225316-244781 GCA_026543865.1 Argiope aurantia
ATAGGGAAGCTTAATTTAGCTCGAATCCAGTTAATTCTAATTAACAAGTAATCCTACATGTTTATTTCCGTCTGATAATCTTTTTTAATGTTACATTCCTCCCTTCCATTCGATTGTTTCCGAACGTCCTTGACTGCGTTTCGGTGGCTTTGGAACGGATTTCCACTGCTCGGTGAATCAAGAAGGGAAAAAAATATATTTATGTTTACGATTTCCAAAACTCATAAAAAAATTTATTTCTGTAACTGGCAACGACTCAACGGGAAAAACATTTCGTCCGTGCCTGGACTCCTGGATAAGAAAATAAATACGATAAGGAAACGTTTTTAAAGAATTCCGTTTCGATTATTTTTTTAAGAATATTTTTTTGGAATAAAATTTTGAAAAAACTGATCAGGCAATAAAAGTTTTTGAGTGCAATAACCCTTTTTTTTTTCTTTCTTTTTGTTATGTCAGGTCAGCGTGAATACACAACTAAGCAGATTTTTTTAATGCTTTTTTTTCCCAACTGTGAAAAGTTAACTTTTTTTTTATTGATGCGTTAATGCAGTAGACCCGTTGAAATTCAACGAAGCAAGAAAACGTTGCAAGAAAACCAATAAAAAATTACATTTTTAGATAAATTATAGCAGACGATTATATACTTCCATTTGATTAAGCATGTTTCCATTTCTGAGAAATATTATTTTAAATAATTAATTTTAAAAAATAAATAATCGTCTGTTAGATAATCATACAGTTAAAATTACATGACTTTTTCATATGATCTAAAATGTAAACGAAAAAAAAATTCTGATACAACATAGACTTCTCTGAAATGATTATTTGTCCATGTTAATAAAAAGGCCCTATTAATGAACATTAGAGAATTATGTATTCTTTATCAAAAATTCTAGACTTCTTTAGTGACTAGCTGGTCACTTAGAATATAGGTTGCGTTTCCTTCCAATTAAATTATCCGTAATTTAATATTCTTGATACCCATACGAAACTATAAACATCGAAATTCAATAAAAATCAAAATATGCGCGTGCATTGAAAAGTCGATTTTTTTCGAAATTATTAATTTGTTTTATTTAATGTTCTTAAAATTTGAACAGGTTTCTTTATAAAACCATTATTATTTTGATTCTAGGTCTACTTTTGGGGAAGTTACACTGATTTTTAACTTTGCATTTACATATTTTTTAGTGCTATTTCACATCTTTAGATGCTATTTTCTCAAATTCTAATCTTTGATAGAATTTTCTTTTGGAAACCTCAAATTAAAATATAATGTATATATTTTGTTCAAATTTGATATAATAGATTCTCAATATGTCCTTCAATTCCTGAACTAAAGAATAAGTCATCTATAAGTAAGTAGGTTTTAGTAAGTAAGTTTTTTTTCTTTTCTGTTAAAATTGTATTTCTCTTAGGCCTAATTTCAAGGGATTTTCGGGTCACGAGGAATTGATATTCGACTGTTCAGTCTGCATTCCTTCACAGAAAAAAAACCCTTTTTTTTATCTGTGCCTGAGGGTGACCCTTGAGAAAGTCTTCAGGCCGGATTCTTTTTTTTATTTGGTTTAATTTTGATTTTTTCCTATTAACTTAGTTTTTACTACTATTGTCTCAATCTCAATCTGTGTTTTAGTAGTAGCTGGAATTGCTATCTCTAAATACTATGGTGTTTTTTCGGTTCCTTTTTTGGTTTTAGTTTGAAGAAATAATTTTTAGTTGCGATTCCGAAATTATTTAGTTTCTTTTCCAAAATATTTTTAATTTTAGATATGGTTACTCATCTATAAGTAATATATTCATTTAATAATATCTTATATATGTTAAAGTACTGCATAATGTGATTAAGAATTCAAACTTTCCTGTTATTTATCAGTCACACCCAAAAATTAAAGCATCCGATAAAAAAAACAACCTGTTTCTATTTCAGTGCGAAGTAATTAAAAATTAGACAAAAAATATTTTTTTTTTAAATTCAAAAACTACGCGCACTAATATAATTTGCTATCGTTAATAAAGATTAATTTTTGTGAATTTTAAGATGTAATCATTCCAAAAATCATTTGGAATTGTAATACTTAAGCAAAAAAGCGCCAAAAATTTCTTTAATTTTTAATTAATTGACTTTCTAATAAAAATTTCAAAAACAATTTGCTCCAGAATGCACTTTCTCCTTCCAAAAATCCTTTTTCAAAATCTCATGGTTTTAGATCTTGCAGATGTGTCTATACACATATTCATCTTTATTACTAGTAGAAATAGATATATAAATTATCATTCTTAATGTTAAATATTAATCTTAATTTTTAATTTTCTTCAAATTAATGAAGATAAAAGATATAAACGATAGAAAGTGCTAATAATGCATTATCTTAAATTATCTAAGGATAAAATTTTTGCATATTACTATTTTAGAATACACATCTCAATAAATCTCGTTTTTTTTTTTTTTTTTTTTTTTTCTGAAATGACAAAAAAAAAATAATTTCTTATAGTTTTTGTATTTTGTTCCTTTTATATCAAAATTATGTTTCGAAAATCATTCGTTTTTTTACGCGGTAATTGGAAGTATATTTTTTACTAAGTAACATCAACTAAATTTATTCTATTTGAAAATAAAGAAATAAAAAAATGGAATATTTTCTTACTACAAAAAAAATAACATTTTTGAATGTATGGAAATAATCATATTTTCACTATTCATAAATTCGAAATAACCATCAATAACTGAGAGCTCGTTTACTGAACAAAAAATAAAAACAATAAAATTTTGTATTCACCGGGAAAATTTACTGAAAGTTCATAGAAAACAAATGCGGGGAAAGTAAATCTGCATGAAATTATCTTTAAGCTAATACTTATCATCAAATAATTCAACCACAAAATATTACAAATATTAAAATTCAAACCGCATTCTCAGTTTTTAATTTATATCTTCAGATTTTATATTTATAAGACTTATAAGATTTTCGCGAGAAAAAACGTCCTCTTAAGTAGATGAGATTCGGGGGAAATCCCATCAATGCATCTTTCTAAATTTATGCACACATTCTTTTCTTTCAAACGTTCATCTCTAAAACCCCAAACGAGCTTTTAAAATTAAATACAGACAGAGAACAATGCTCTGTTCAGTTTTTTTTTTAATACCGCGGGTCGCATACTGATTTGCAATCGCATTAATAAAGCATTAACTGAAGATGGTAAGGTTCAGCATTCTTTCCGTTAATTCTGAAATTATGTAATTCGCATTAAATTCCTGCATTTCATTAATTGCTTTAACTGATCTAGACAAAGTAATACTAGAGCTTTATTTCATTGTTAAATTTAGTTGTTTTTCCAGTTGTTTCCCATTTAGAGTTTGCAAATGAATTTTTAATTAGATTTTAGAAGGTAAGTATTTAATTTTAGAGATAATAAGATAAATTCAAGTACCTTGATGGGAACCATAGAATATATACACATCACAATGATTGACTGTTTTTATTTTCTCGTATCCGTAGTATAGAGAAAGTATAGTAATCGTCACAAAAAAAAATAATCATACTCGAGATTTTGACGCATCTCCACGTTTCAGACTTCCGAGTTTAAAAAACATTTTCGGAAAATGTCCGTCTGTCTGTCTGTGACAAACAAAACTCAAAAATGAAATAAACTATTGTGTAAATTTATATTCGAACATGTGGATATACTTTCTCTGAACAGATTTTACTGAAAATTAGACAAAAATTTGCGAATTTTGTGTAAAACTCATGTGTAATGTTGTGTAATGTTATCCCTCTAGCTCAAAGTGCCGCGGTGGCCTGGTGGTAAGGTCTCGGCTTCGGAACCGGAGGGTTTCAGGTTCGAGACCCGATTCTACCTAAGAACCGTCGTGTAAGGGGGTCTGTTGCACGTTAAATCCGTTTTGACCAAACGTCCTCCCGCTGGCGTGGTGTGGTGTGGAGAGGGGGGTGCCAGCTCAGGTGTCGTCCTCGTCATCTGATCGCGGTTCAAATTTACGAGGTCCGTACCAAAATAGCCCTAGTGTTGCTTCAAACGGGACGTTAATATAACTAAACCAAACTAACCCTCTAGCTCAAAGTGCTTTGGAAAGAATTTTGACATAAGACACAAATATACAAACAGACATTTTCAAAAAAACTTAATTTTTCGAACTCGGAAATGTCTAAAATTTAAAGATTCGACAGAATCTCGACAAAAATTTTTATAATGAATGTAATATTTACTCTATATTCTATATTTCAAATACAAAAAAGCAAAAAAAAAAAAAAAAAGACTAAAGGGTTTAAAAAATGCAAACGTATCAAAACAGCAGCACAGCAAAGTGGAGCAAAGAACTGATAAGAAATGTTTGTATCATATTCCTATAAATAAATTGAAAATTATTTTTCAAATTAAAAGAGCTAGTGAAGTTTACCCGTTGTCATATTTCTGAAATACTGAAGACCAAATCATGGACACCAAATTACTTGTATAAAATTATTGTCTCAATAATGGCCAATTAGTATTTATAAGTTAATGCTTATCTCCAAATCGCCAGCATCAGCCTGTAGTGAAATTCAAACTCAGAGATCGATGGTGAACAGCTGACAGCATTTTAAGATCTTCCCTTTTCAAAATGAATGGAATTTTTTTCTAGTCTTTTATGTTCGCATAACGAAAATCAGGAAATTTAATATCTCTAAAAATACTATCATTCGATGCACGTGCTATAAAAAGGAAGAGTAGTAAAATTTCTATTGAAAGTTATTATTCTACTTTCATCAATCTTGTTTCTTGTTAGTTTAATTTCACATCTACTTCGGTAATATTTCAGTAACATAAATTTTATATCAAAAATCATTAATAGAACTTTCTAAAATTTAAATATTAAGAAGAATCAGTATGTGCTAACTTACGTGGCACAGATATCGAGCTTATTACTAAATGTCGAATGGCGGCAGTTAAATATAAGCTAAACAACATACGAATTTCATACTGCTTTATTATTGAACTTTTTTACAGTTTTACTAAATCAAACGCTTCACTTAGCTAATTAATGGAGCTGCAAAATATTATTAGAAGTGTTCTGAATATACTTCGTCATGTCACCAAAGAGGGCATTTAGTCAGAGGAAAGAAGATATAAAACAAATAGGCTTCAAACAAAAAGTTCAATCAAGCGTAAAAGTAGGCTTAACCATTATCAGATAAATAATCATTATAAGAATTCGGTATTAATGTACTGTTTCTTGCCCAGCATATCAAAATTGCGCCAATCGTCCAAAAAACTCTCTAAAAGTCTGCAATATTGCCTGTATACCTGAAATGCTAACAAATGGCATTTAAAGTTGCAATCAGAAACTATCTCGATTATATTTGGAGGAAAATCGCGCAAATTTTTTTTTTTAAGTTTTGGGACCCATATATTAAGATTAATATCTAGGCAAGTCATGCGATTAGGCTAGTCTAGCCGTAATCGCTATGATTTGTCTTCGGAAATTGATACTCATATCTTCCAAAACAATTATCTTATAAAAAGTGTTTTTTTATTTTATCTTAAAACTAAAACTTTTTAATGGCATAAATTTAATTTTCGTACATTTTCTTTATTTAACTTTACCATTTTTAATTCAATTTGGTGCACTCTCAGAAACAATGTTTTTACGGGATTCAAACTTTCCATCAAAACAGTCAAGCTCCTGCTTTTGCCAATCATACAATCCACAGTATGATTTTCCGCTTTTATTTCATGATATATACGCTTTGTAAATTGCAGTAAATAGTTTTAATTGAATTTATGTGTCTTAGACGTATTAAATAATTAGGTGAAATGTTTTTTAAGTTCATTTCATATTAATAATTTAACAGCGTAATATGTATAATCAGTTCGAACAAACTATCGCCAAAGACGGCTAGTTTTATTTAATTCGTTCATATTTTAAAAACTACGTAGAGCATGTGATTAAAAAGTGAACAGCTTATTACACATTTTTTACCAGCTAACCCAAGAGAAAACACATTATCTTTCAGAAGTATTATTTGGTTTCCGATTGTTTATGAAAATATTTTTATCAATGAATGTGCTATCTACAATTTTCAAGAAAAAAACTCGAAGAAACCGGCCATTTTGGCCGATAATCATTATAATATTTCAACAATATTAGAGAAAGAACAAATATTCCATGATATTATAAAAATTTTATGTTATACTATTAAAATAACAAAGACACACCATTATGAAAGAAAAAAAAAATGTCTTGGTTAAGGTAATGATATCCTTTTCCATTTGTTCCCTTAGTAAGAAAGAGAAGGCTGGAGGGGGGATCCCAGCGCGTCTACTTTCAAAGAACAATGAATAAATAAAAAAATTGACAAAAGGTTTAGCCCAAAAAAAAAAGTATATCATTAGCGTTTCTCTGGTTTTGTTAGTGAACCGAAAATAAGTATTTTCAAGGTCAGGAAAAGAAGAAAGTGAGTCGCTTTTCAGAATTTGATTTTTTTTTTCGAAATTTTTTTTTATGAAAGATTTTTTTAAAGTTTATTTCATTGTATGTTCCCAGATGGTAATTTTTTTTTCGCCGTTGGTTTTTCGTTTTAGTCAGTCAAACCCACAGAATGCAATTATCTGGAAGAACTAGTTGGAGGCGAAAAACGCCTTGAGAGTTTCCTCTTCTAAATGAAAATGATTTTTATTTCTCTTTAGCTTTCTTTACTTTCAAACAAAAGTAGAATATATTCGAATGGCTCCTTTTCTTAGTTTTAAGATATGAAGGCGAGCACAGGCAACATCTAAGAATTCAGGTCAAATTTTAAAAAATAAAAAGACAATAACCAATACTATTAACAATACATGCAGGTTTGGGCGATTTGTTTTCAATCGGAAAGGAAATTCCCCTTTGTTCAGATGAACCTGTCGTTTTAGGCGATTGGTTTTTTCGTCCAGATTATTAACTTATTATGCTGTTCAATTATTAATATGGGTTGCATTTCTTTGAAGAAACCTTTCACCTAGTTATTTAAAACGACTAAAACACAATTCAATTAAAACAGTTTACTGCAACTTGCAAAGCGTATATTTTACGAAATAAAAGCGGAAATGAAAATCCTACTATGTATTGTATGATTAGAAAAAGAACGAGCTTGAATGGTTTGATGGAGATATTGAATCTCACAAAAACATTGTTTCTGAGAGTTATTCAATTGAACTAAAAATATTTGTAAAGTTAAATGAAAAATTGTACAAAAGTGAAATTTATGTCATTAAAAAAAGTTATCTTTGTTTAGTCTTAAGATAAAACAAAAAGCATTTTTATAAGATAAATGTTTTGGAAGATATGAGTATCAATTTCGAAAGCAAGTCACAGCGATTTCGGCTAGACTTAAGATACTGGAGCCACAAATGGAAAATTTTCGAGCGATTCCTCGCCAAATATAGGTAATCATGAAATTTTTTTATTCCTACTTTAAAAGCCGTTTGCTAGCATTTCTGTATGCACCCAGGATTGCAGACTTTTAGAGAGTTTTTGTACGATTGGCTCGACTTTGATGTGATTAGCGAGAAACCGTACATTAATCTTAAGTCTTACCACAACGGTTTAGCCTAATCTTGCGCTTGATTGAAATTTTTGATTGAAGCCTATTTCTTGATTATCTTCTTTCTTCTGACTGAATGTTCACTTTGGTGGCAAGCGAACATTGAGAGCACTTCTAATAACATTTTACAGTTCCATTAATTAGCTAAACGAAGCGTTTGATTCTGTAAAACTGTATCAAAGTTCAATGAATAAAGCAGTATGAAATTCGTATGTTGTTTAGTTTATATTTATCTGCTGCCATTCGGCATTTAGTAATAAGCTCGATATCTGTGCCACGTATGTTAGCGTTTTATATAGAGAGATATTAATCTTTTACACATAATCTATAGCTCCAATTTCAACCACAGAATTTTTTATACACTTTCACGTTTATTTAAAATCAGCGACAACTAAAGTCTCGCAATGCTAAGCGATGCGTGCATTAAGTCGCTAAAAATGGAAGTTGCTGGATTAAACGGTAGAAGAACCTAAGGATCGTGAATTTTTTGGCTCACCTCTCCCCCCTTCGAGGGGAAAAAGAAACCTAAAAATAAGAGTGGACTATCTTTCAGCAACATCCATATTAAGTAACGCAGATTTGTATTTTCGTAGAGAAATTACTTAACCCTACAATGCATTGTGTAGCCATTTGGTTATACATTTTTATTCCATTTATAAGCTTTGCATGACTGTTCCAAAGGGCAACGATGAGTGTTTTGACACCCCTTTTTAAATGTGTTTTGATAAACATTTGCAGAAAACACCGACATATGGCCTGAATGGAACAAGAATTAAATTTAAACTGGAAACGTAGAAAAATACCAAGATGGCTGTAGTTTGAATAATTCTACCATTAAAAATGTTATCAAAATATGTATCTGCATTATAAAAATATATTGGAAAAAAAAGATTTTTTATTTTTATTGCAGAATTGTTAGAATGTGATATGTTTTACTGGGATATTGTTTAATTCGTGATATAACCAATTAGTACATTTTAATTATTTTTTAAAAATTTCACCAAAAAAAAATAAATCAAACATTTTTTAAATATTTTTCATGAATTATGCGCAGTTATTCAAACACGAATGCAATTTTTTTTTTGTAATATATCATGCATTCTAGGGTTAAAAGTAAGATTTTACAATAACTATCTTTATAAATGAAACCTTCAGATACGAAAAATCAATAACAACACGATAGACAATGCAATACAGACGGCACAACAAAATAAAAAGGAATTCAAAACAAATAGTACATAATAACAAGGACTATAATAATACATATACTTTAATAAAAAAAAGGAAAAAATTGCAAAACAATACAATAAATGTTCCCTTTAGCTAATTAATTAAAAATTAATCTTTAACCTATTTATAAATTATTACACATTTAAAATAGCAGAAAAATTAAAGAAAAACGAGAGGAGAATAAAGTTTTTTTTTCTAAAAAGAAAGATAAATAGTTTTAGAATAGAAGAATTAAAATTTTGCCTAACTCATTGAAAATCTCAACAAAGTCATAGCCAAATGTACAGGATTTTTCCAAATATATGGCCCATTTATAAAAATTATTCTCGGAAAAAAAATACCCGAGTTATTATTTATTTCCAGCTTAAAAAATTATGCTGACTTTTTGCCTAGACGGGTGTATGTCGCAATCTTCCTACCTACCAAGTGATCAAACAGTGCACAATCTTACTGTACAATTAAAATAATTTCCCGTTTATTGAAGTGATGCTAAAAATTGTAAAATTTTACTCTTTTTTACTCTTTGAATTCCGTTTCCTGTCAGATAACAAACAGAACGAGATAGATATTTTAAAAATGCTGGTCTTACTAAGAGAATAGAAAATATGAATATGAGGATCATGGTATAAAATAAAATCATTTTTAATGGTTTAGTTTAGTTATATTAACGTCCCGTTTGAAGCAACACTAGGGCTATTTTGGGACGGACCTAGTAATTTTGAACCGCGGTCAGATGACGAGGACGACACCTGAGCTGGCGCCCCCCTCTTCACACCACACCACACCAGCGGGAGGACGTTTGGTCAGGACGGATTTAACGTGCAACAGACCCCCTTACACGACGGTTCTTCAGTGGAATCGGGTCTCGAACCTGAAACCCTCCTGTTCCGAAGCCGAGACCTTACCACCGGGCCACCGCGGCCTCATTTTTAATGGTACTAATGGGATAGGAACAATAGTCGATTTCCTAATAGGTAGGTACCTATACTAAGGCTTTGGACTATGGAAGCTGTAGACAGGTCGATCTAACGATGGGCAATCCTGTTTCCGCGATCGATTATTCTTCCTATTCGACTATACTTCTGTATTTCTTTGCTATCTTCTTTCTCTTGATTGAATGGAATTTCTGGTAACACGACGAGTTTTTACCGAATCTTTTCTAACAATATATTGCAGCTCTTCATTAATAAGGAAATTCAGTGCAGTTGTAAAAACGTTCAATGAAGCAGTGTGAAGCGTTAATGTAACGAGGTTGTTATGAAGTTTTAAAGTTCGCTTTATTTTCTCCCCCGAGAGGCAGGCCGGCATGTTTATGTATAAGCAGCGCAGACAAGCACGTTCGCTCAGAGCAACAGATTAGACAAGAAGTGACGTAAAAAGAGGGAGAAACAAATTATCCCTGTCTTATATACTGTGATGTTTTAATGGGGATTTCCATGGCATGTCAATCAAATAGCAAGGGAAACTTAAACAAAACAAAAGAATCTTTTAGAAGAATTTGTCAAGTCGGCGGTATTTTGTCCCTTCACTCTGAGTGAGGGAACGTTTAGGCTTTTAGCCGATTGAGAAATTTTACAAAGCTTCTGTTGAGTTAATTAAGAAGAGAAAGTGGAATTGGATCAGGAAATAAGAGAATGAAATTATTATGGGCTAAATTAAGATAAAGCTTTGGAAATTAATTTGGATTAAATTTAGAGTTTAAAATATCATTACACATACACACACATTATATTATATATATTATATTATATTATATATATAGATAGGAAATTATATTTGATATATTAAATTAAGATAGCTTCTAAAAAGTTTATATGAATACGCACAAGTTAAATAGGAAAAATATTAGTCTATTTTTAAAATTGTATGACGAATAAAAAAATGACTATTTTATAATTCTACTAAAATTTAATTTAAAAAAATTCTGTAGATTTACATTCGCAGTTTTTACAGAATGCCAGCACTCCAGTCTTTTGAAGGAGCCATTAGCTCAAACTATTTCAAGAAAGCCAAACAGCAACTTTCATTCTGAAACTGGTTTTCGAAAAAATAATTGTAACAAAAAAAAAACACCTATAAAACTTTTTTAAAAAAAACTTTGTCTTAGCAAAATATCCAAATTTCTTGACAGATATCAAAAGTAATGTTAAGTAAACTAGAACTTAAAAAATGAAAGGCAAGTTGAATGAAAAAGTTCTATACGGAACATAAAAAAAAGCCCAACATCTAAGAAAAAAAATCTACAACACGTTTTCAATTTAAAGGAAGAAAAACTTTTCTCATCAAATAGCCGTTACAAAACACTTTTCCAATTCGAATACAAAACTAAAAAAAAAACCTTGACTGGAATATTTTCTTTTTTATTCCAAAATGCGGTCATATTTCAGACAGACAAAACAAAGATATGGCAAGCAGTCGCCAATTCGGTCGCCAAAAGTTTTCTGGTCTTGCGCCAAATCAGTTGAGCTGCTGCCAATTCACGAGTTTTAATAATGCTCCAAAGGAAAAAACAGTTTCATCCATGTGAATTGTTTATAAACCATAAGTACGTCTAAGAAGAGGTCCAAAATGGATAGTTTAACTGGGTCAGAAGGTTGAATAATTTATTGGAAGCAATTACTAATGGTAGAAAAATTGTTTTTGCTCTTATGTAGCAGAGAGGAATGGAATAAAGAAAATATTTTTTCTTTACTATTGTGACAAATTCTTCTTTTTAGAACAGTTAAATCAATGGACTTATTTTAAGAAAGAATTACCTTTTATCTAAGTTTATTTTTGGCCGAGAACCAAGTTTTCAATAATGGATAAAATTTTACTGTAAGTAACATCACTTTGTTGTCTAATTACTTAACTTTGTAAAATATTTCACAATGTCTTTCTTATAAATTTTGCAGTACAGTAATTTGTCAAAAGATATACAAAATAAATAAATTTGTTTTGAATCTGTTACTTTTTTCCCCAAGGGCAAATAGTTTAAGGCTCAAAACTCTTTTGAAAAATTTGTTTAAATTGTATAATGTTTATCTCAAAGAATGACTCAGTTTATGTAATTCTTGGATAACAAAAGTACACAATATCTTCGTATCGAATTCTAAGAAACTTACGTCTGCAGATTTTTAACAATAAGGCAAAGAACGTTAGCACTTTGTAAAGACAAAATAAAAAGACTTTTTGTTGTAAAGACAAAATATTAGGGTCTGCTATACGCTAAAATGTCGATGAAATAAGTCGCGGGATACGCTGCAATAATATAGAAAAACCTTGAGTAGAGGACGAGTTATCTCGTTCCTCGCGATAAAAGTGTTAAGTTATAAGCAGAAAATTTATTGCAAGTTTAACAATATTACTCGTTCATTGAAAAAAAAAAGAAAAATGCGTTAAACGTGGGGCAGTTGAATACCTTTGATTTTACTGAATTTGAGGGAAAAATTAAAATTAAACATAAAACTGTAAAGTCAAATAACTTCGGCCATAATTAACTGGAAATTGGTATCGCACATTGACAACTCCGACTTGAACTGCGGCACATGGATAAATCTGAATAACCGAACCGACGCAATAGTATTGCGGAAATTAAGATTTAGTCCTAAGGTCATCGTTCAAACTACAACCCTTCCCGTGGGAAGCCCGTCCAGTCATCGATAGGGGGAATTCGACCCCACACAATTTCTGAACTCATCCGAGTGGCGAGAACTAACCACCACACCGGGAGCTTCTCATCCTCATATCTGAGGTGCGTGAAACCCGTGAGATAAGTTAAGAATTATTGAACCCCGTGAGATTGAAAGTTCGGTATGCAAGTTGAAATCTGATATGTCATTTGTTATATAAATTCCTGTCATGATAAATAAATTTAATGATATTAAAGCTAGGTGCACCTGTATTTTTACTTTTTTTTGTATAGAAAGAGAAATATAATCGTTAAATTCAACTTTGAAATTTTGACCAATCCCCACATTTCAAACCTTCCCTAGTCCGGGACACACATTTTTGGAATCATTTATATATATTTGTGAACATCATAATTCAAAAACCTTTTAGTCTAGACGAATGAATTTTGGTATGTTTGGTACGCCAAATATAAATTTCTATTAAATTTTGGACAAAATCTATTCACAGGAAGATTATATGTCTGTCGTTCCATAAGCAAGTGAACTCTTTAGCTACTAAAAGCAACAGGTAGGTGAATAAAATTTCGAACTTAATTTAAACATAACAAGCATAGATGGGTGTCGAATTATGAACCAAATACATCAAAGATTTGACCATCGGTCTGTCTGTGGGTCTGTACAGTTGTATGTATGTAAACGCGATAATTCAAAACCGCGGTGACGAAATTACATAAAATCGCAAATGAAACAAAAATTCAAAACCTTAACTGGATATTTAAAATTGTATATATGATCTCGTAACTAAAATTGTAGTTTTGTATCAAATTTTTATTTCAACCGGTCGACAAAAATGCCTTCGAAATGCTATTTTAGGAAGCAAAAAACTCCCATGAAAATGAAAATTGGAGCACTCGTGTTCTTATTGTTGCACATCCGCAAGAACAGCATTTTGAAGCGTTAAATAATAATGAAATGTGCATAAGTGCAACATTTATTTCAAAAATATATGCTGCAATATTTATTTTCAAGTTGTTATTCGCATATGACATCAAGTTGTTATATGTTGGTTATTAAAAGTTGTTTGCAATTTTTTTTTCTGAAAAAAGGTAAACTTTATGGAAATTTTTTTTAAAAAAACCGGGAATGTACAAATCGAAAAGTTGTTTGCAACGTAAAAAAATAAATTATAGGAGAATATCTCAGTCAAAGCAGCAGCAATGGAACTAGGGTGAATACTGAATATATATTGCATATTAGATCAATTTTTAAAGTTTTCATATTTCCGCTATTTCTGTAGAAAGTATCTACAGAAATATCAGGTTCAAAAAGGGTTGGTCGCCTTTTTCTGTAGTCGAATCAAAAATTAAATGCATATGTCGAAGAATCTCAGAGAATAAAAAACGTATTCCACTCAGAATTTACAGTGAAATATTATCATATGAAAGATATTGAACATCGATTTGATAGCATAACATCGAATATTTTCCCCGTCTTCATAAAATTTAGTTTCAATTCGAATTTCAAAGCTGCTCTTTGTTTAGTATTGCTTAATTTACTAAGAATTTCTTACTGTACTTCAGCTTGCAATTTCAGGTTTTACAATCAACTAGTCACCTTAAGCAAGCAGCTTCTTTGCCCAGATGTACGCCATTTTTAGGCTGTAAAACAATTAATATGGAATGTAATTTTTCTTTTAAATTTCAGTTAATTCATACGATTTAAAAATATGAATCTAATTTAATCAATCTGAATCAAATCACTATGGAAACAAATTAAAAGTGTATTTATCACGCATTAAAAACGTCAAAATCCCATATAATCCTTCAAAAATATGGTACAAAGAAAGCATTTACTTTAACCTTCATTTTAAAATTGTCAAAAGCACGCAATTCGGTATTTTAATAGATTTAATTTGAATTGCATAACAGCATAAAAAGCATCGTAAAACTGGAAATTAAACTTTACATTTAAATTCATTTAAAATAAAGGGAAAATCGATATTATTAAAGAAATAATATTTTGACTTTTAAAATAATGCAAAAACCCTCTTTGTGAGATTAATAATTTTGGAAGATATGGCCATCTATTTCCATAAACAAGACATAGCGACTATCCATCTAGTGACTATCAAGACTATCTTCACGTTCGTTTAAATTTTATGTTTAATGCCTCTTTATTTCCTTTACATTTTATTTCCTTTGACTGAATGAATTGTTTCACACAACGACAAGCATTTATAATAATATTTCCCAGATCCATTAGTTAGCGGAATATTGAATTAAGTACAGTTGTAAAAATGCAGAAATAATCTGAAAGGTTCGTTTATCAACTTTACATATGATTGTTATCATTCAAAAATGCTGCGAATTTGACAATTGCAGTACTTTTTCTTTGCTTATTTCGTATACCATAATATCACCGTAAAACATATATATATATATATATATATAGATCACATATACCATAAAGCATCACTTGGGTATGCTTTACAATGTATGGAGGCGATATTGGGAGATAGTAAGGAAATGAGACGTTATTTGACAACAAAACATTATTTCCTCTGCTGAAATCTATTAGAATTACTTTCGTTAGCTTCAGATCAATTTCAACCTCTAAACTATGAAAAAAAAAGCATTCAATTCGATTTGGATTGTTTTTTTTAGTTAAAAAATATTATTATTGTGGTGCCGTCATGACAGCGTGCCAAAACCAGCGCCTCTAGCGGCAAAAGTACAGTAGCTGCCAGTTCAGAGTAGGCCGCGGTGAAAGACGTTTGCAACGGAAGACGTTCGTTGCATAACTAGAAAGAAGACGTGTTTTGACGATGCCACTATAGACGATAGCCGTAACGTTCTATAACTTGAAAGAAGACGAGGTGTCTTAATTAACTTTGTTTACTTCAGTGTTTGTATTGTTCCTGTTCCGTCCATCATCCATTAATCTTGTAACTAAATTCAAAATATAGTCATTTTATCATCAGTTGGCCATCTCATCCTTTATGTGTTAAAGCGCCCACAAACAACCTACATTATTATTATATGACGTCTGTACAACAAATATGTTCTTAGAGTAGCATATGTATTGACATCGGGCGTTGCCATGTGTACTATTCGCTATGTATGTCGCTTGTATGTAGGTCAAGTCTTTTTGATAAAGGGATGTACGGGAGCATCAGTAACCATTCACTGAGTTTACCATAATGGTAAATGTACAAATTAAGGCTGAAATTCTTTGTGGCGCCGTTCTTACTTATAACAACAAAAGAAAAAAAAAACAGATGAAACAAAGACTCAACTTCAAATTTCTGATGGGGAATTATCAGAAAATTTATCAAATGTCAAATGCCGTGTCAGACTTAATCCTCCGCGATATTTCTTTTGTTCTGCAAGTAAAACACGGTCGTGGAGCATAGAAACTGTGTCAACGTAAAAACGACGAAATGTGAAAGGACAGGGCAGCTGAAGGGTCTGCTTTCAGAGGGCTTCCAGCGATGTTTTGAACAATGGAAACAAAGATAGGAAAAGAATATTGCTCAGGATAGGGAGTATTTTGAAAAAGAAGAAATTGGTGCATTCGAAATAAAGTTTGTACTATAAACTCCAGTAATCCGTACAGAAAGATAATTCTGTATTCCATACAGAATTATCTTTGAAATGTTTTGGGATAATATATAGTCTGTAGTGAAAATATTGTTGTTCCTGCCTTCTTGCGTATATGCGGCCACAGCCAACTAAGCCGTAATGTTTCCAAAGAAAAGAAAATTGTCACGAATTTAAACTGATATTCTTACCATAAAAAATACACAGAATATTCTAAAAGCATGAGGCTAATTTTTTTAGGTATATTTCAAACAAATCATTTTTGCGAAGTCGGAAGGCAAAGTGTAATGCTAACAGATGACTCTTTGATGCTGAATTAAGTAAAAGAAAAAAGGATGAAACGCACATCTTAGGTATAATTGAAAACAAATTCACAACACAATTGCATAAATAACAAATTTGCAAACTGTAAATAATTGATACAAAGGTTTAATACGGATATTGCATCCTACATTGAAAAAAAAGGATGCAATATCCATATCAAACATTTGCAGTACTTAAAGGAACTGTTCAAAGCATTTGCGCTCCGAACCTATACACGCTTGGCTTGTTTTTAATTCCTGCTAATGGATTGTTGCGCTATTGTAAATATGCTCATTAAAGTAAGTAACTATGTTTAAAAGACGATTTTATTGCGAAATGGTGAAATTTTTTATTTAATATTCGTTATGTTTGAACAGATTTCTTATAAAAATGTTAGAATTTTGTTTCTAAATCTATTTTTTAGAAAATTACACTGATTTTTATATTTGTATAAATTAATAATGCTATTTTACAACTTTAGATTCTATTTTCTCATCTTTGATGGAAGCTTTTTACGGAAAACCTCAAATTATAATTTAATGCATATTTTTTGTTCAGATTTAGTATAATAATTTCTCAGTCAGACTACTTATTCTCTAGATCCCGAACTAGAGAATCAATAATCTGATCATTCAGAGTTGTTCTAGAGCTTCACATTGTTATTTATCAGTCGAACCCCAATATTTAAAGAATGGATACAAATGCGGCTTTTTTTTATTATTTATTTATTTAGGAACAAGATAATATATTTCTTAGGTTATCAGTAAAATTTTAAGCAAATTATTTGATAACCCTCTAAACAAAAAAAATTTTTTTGCCTTATGCACATTTTCAGCACTTTGCTTTATGCACATTTTTTTTGCTTTATGCACATTTTCAGCACTTTGCTTTATGCACATTTTTTTGCTTTCTGCACATTTTCAGCACTTTGCTTTATGCACATTTTTTTGCTTTATGCACACAAAAAAAGTCCTTGTTTTCCAATTTTTTAAATGCCACTTTGGTTTATGGCGATTTTATGGATGTTTATCCGGCCTTTTTTATGCAAATATTCAAAAATACAAATATTTTCAGGCGTTTTTTTTTTTTTTTTTTTTTTTCAAAAAATTCATTCCAAATGTAGGTACATACTTTAAAGTGGCGTCGCATATTTTATCTGGCGTATTTTTTAATTTGAATTTTGACCCCATGTTCTATTGCAAAAATAACATGCTGTTATATGCCTAAAGTTTTCCTAATGGTTTTACGATCATTCTAAGCATCACCTATTGTCATTTCAGAAGGATTTCACATGTTTTCATTAATAAGGTGAGCTAATTTCCTCATGAAATATTAATCCTTTGACTTTATACATTTTATGTGTTTATTGAATACATATACGTCAATATAGTCGATTTGTGATCGAATAATTTGTTCGTAAACAGAGTTTTTCATGATCCTAGACTTTAGAGAGATAAAATTTAAGCCATTTTTTCCGTATAGGGTAACCGAAGAAACTCTATCTTGCCTATATTTCCATGACTGCGTCGCTGGGACAAATAGCATCGGGCTCGGTGGTCGACCCATAGCCTCCCCCTCAATTAAATTAAGCACATGCATCAACCCCTTATACAGAAGTATAAGAATTCCATCCATGGGCGCAAAGAGCAGCGAAACAACTATGCCATTTCTGTGCATACTACAGAAGCAAGAACCATATACCACACCAGAAACTTCCCGACCCCATATCCTGGAGATGAGAAGTTCATCATATCCTAAGATGCCTTCCTGGTAGGATAGTTCTTTGGATATATATAAGTCAGCCATCTAATTCTCCGACCCGCCACGAAGGCACACAGATTTAAACCACAAAAACTGAATGACCGGACCGCCGCTACAGCAATTGGCGGGAACTGTGGTTGAGTCCTAAGGGCCGTTACCGGCCACGGTACAACCCTCCCCGAAGGAAGTATGTCCCGTCATCGATGGGGGGAGTCAGATCCCCCACCTATTAGTGTACCCTTCAGGGTAGCGAGATCCAACCACCATGCCGGAAGCATCTCATCCTCATTTCGAGGTGCCCCCCGGGGGTTCTTTGGATATATAAGGAAGTAATAAGATTATTATATTATAATTTTTAATATTATTTAAAAAATTCTGCCATAAAATTTAATAACCATACATTCTAAAGCAATTAATTTCCGTTTTACGCAATTATGAAATCTACAACTAACAGACAAATATTTTAAGATATAGATATCTTCATACAAAAATTGAGAAATAATTCCAATGCCAATTTTTTTTCAAAACCATTTATTGGCTTATTAATCAATCTAAGACAACGGAGTGCTACAGTTGCAATTTTGATTAACCAATTTCATACACTTAGAAGTCGTTTTCGATAAAAGCTGCCAAATGGTAGATATTTTGCCGTTGCATAAATGCTTCCAGCTAGAAGTAAGTTAAATGACCTAATAGGATTTATGAAATCGGCACAGCAAGAAAACAGTGAAAGAAAAAAAAATTCTTTAAGATAAAAACTTAAAGAGAAAAATAGCAACTAATGAAATTCGCAATATCCGTTAGCGGAACAAACTTCAAAATAAATAAATAATGACCTGAAGCGAATTTCCCTTTGTACAGAAAAAGTTAAACAAAGAAATTAACCAGCATTCCTTTATTGCATTTGTCAGTTTTCAAGAACGTATTAACTCAGATCAGGAGTGAACAATGAAGATTTTTATCTGCGAATTCGGACAATACACGTGATAATGGAGCACTGAGAAACATCGACTTTTCAGCTCGTAATGCAATAATAAGAGCAGATTTTAGAAGGCATACTAGGAAAAATAAACGCTCCTATTAGCGCTAAAACAAACGCCAAAGCAGATTTATTTTAATCTCTCTTAAATGAAATTTAATTCATGTAGCTAAGCGCAATTTAATTAATGTAAATCAAAATAAATCTTCTTTATATTAATTGCGGTGGTACTCAGCCCTAGGCAATGAGGACCCTTCTTTTAATAAATGATTAATTTAGTAACACTTTTTTTTTAAATTTAATCAACATATTGATTGTTTAATTCGGTTATTTTTATTTTAGCACATTTGCAATATATATTTTCTATTTTCAAACAATTTATTTAAAAATTAAACTATAAAATTATTA
>JAPMOR010008997.1:280011-292481 GCA_026543865.1 Argiope aurantia
TCTAATCTAATTCTAAAATATTCTAATCTAATTCTAAAATATTCTAATTCGAATTTAATTCCAAAATAATCTAATTTTTATCTAATCGCTATTAGGTTAGATTAGTTAAAAAAGAAAAATTGAAAAAGGTTATTTATCTCGCATGTAAATTCATTTCTGATCCATACAAAACGGCAAATAAGAACCCAGTATTATTTTTAAAGATTTATTGTGTACAGGTTTATCTCTCCAGAGAATTAAAGCCTCCTCATCGATCGGAAATTTTTCTTATGTAAAACAAAACATAAGAAGTTAACTGCAACCGCCTCTGGAGACCCACGCTTCAGTTTTATGCCTCCCACACGGGTGCTTGCTTTCATTCCAAGGATTTCAACATAAATCTCTATGAGTTTGCAGGTAAAGAGGATATTTGTTGAAAAGTTCTGATCCTTGGCATTAAGGTAGAATTTTTAGATTAAAATTGTTCATGTTAATTGAGGTGTATAATTCTAACTCGAAAATTTTTTTTCCGGTTTTTCTTTCTAATAGGCAAAGTATATTAAGAGAAAGAATCAAATCGGCGAAAAATTCAAACTAGATTCACGAATCTCCACATTTCAGACAGTCAACCAAAACACGTATTTGGAATTTCGTCTATCTGTGAACAGGTTGATTGAAAAATACTTTAAGCTAGTAGGATGAAATTTGGTGTATAGTTAATTTTCAACCAGAATTTGTAGAATTCTATCAGATGTTGAACGAAATTCATTCACAGCAAGTTTGTACATCTGTCCGAGTGCCAGTGGGCATGGTAATAACAAAACACAAACAGCTAGATGGATAAAACTTGGCATACAGTTTTAACATTAAAATGTAGATCCGTAACAAATTTTAAATTAAATCCATAAGTAAGTAATCCATAATAATAATAATAAGTTGTTATTTATAATGGCACTTGCCATGGACAAGCTCGCCGACGAAGTCAGCGATTTTAAACCAAGGTAGCGTCTCTTGTTTTAGTGCGCCAACTAGGGCCAAGAGTACGTCTCAGCTACTCACGCATCACATTCGCTTGCACAACCCCTTTTTACAGGAGAGGGGGGCACATTCACACATACAGAACAGATGAAGAACAACCACGCCCAAACCGGGACTCGAACCCAGGACGCCCAGATCACGGGGAGGACGCGCTACCTCTATGCCAGGACACCGACATAATAATAAGTAATCCATAATAATAAGTAAGTAATTTAAAATTAAATCCATACACAAGTCTGTAGGCCCTATAGTTGCATACATGTAAATGTTGTAACTCAGAAACATGACATGGATCAATAAAATTTGGTAAGAGACCTTGTCACTATAATTGTAATCCTGTGTGAAGTTTTTCGGTTTCATCTCTACAATGTATTCTCGGTTTTCTTCATTATTCTATGAAGCACAAAACGTTCTTACACGAAAATCTGAAAATAAAACTCTGAGCACTCGTGTCATTCACGACTTAATACAATATCGACAATTTCAATACGAGGAGAGAGGAAAGCTTTTAATATGGAATTTTTGCGAGAAAGTTTCTTGGAGACTTGTTCCTATTTAAACTACACCAGAGGAAATGGCCTCCTAGAAATTTCCTTGCATACTCTCTAATAAAGGCGAATTTGTGTTTTAGACGCGTTTTTTCACAACCAATTTAAACTAAAATTTGACACAAGTGCAATCATAAAATTTCTCGACAAAATCTGATATGGTTAAGTCACTGCGTTTTTCAGTCATCACGTTTACATGCTTCTGAAACTACAGACCGACAGACATTCAACCCCTTTTTAGACATGCCTCAACATTTGATGGGTGGCTACAGTATAAATATTAAATCTGGGTACCAAATCTCATCTATTTAGCTCTCTTCCTTTTGCAGTTGACGTATATTACTTATATTCAAACAGCGAAACAGATAAGACTTCCTCAGAATAGACTTTGCCCAAAATTCCATAGAAATCGTGAAGTTTGGTGAAAAGACGGTAAAAATTAATTACCAATTAGACGATTAATCTCTGCCAAATAGCATCCATCTAGTTCAAAACGTTTTTAAGTTGTCTTTGTCCTATACACGCGGATAAACAGACAGACATTTTCTAAAGTATTTTTCGAACTCAGGGAAGTTTAAAAAATCTAATAAACTTGTCATACCAAAGAATGGCTTGGCATGTCATTGGCGTACTTTAGTTACGAAATATTAATTATTGACCTGAGTTTTTACTGAACTGACACTTTTACTGAATCTATCGTATTAGCCTTGGCGAGATATTTGGCGATTCATCTCTGGCTGGTCCATGGTATTCAAAACTCAAATTTGCGTTTTAGAAACGCTTTTCTCCACCGATTGAAACAAAAATTAGAAGTAAAATTGCTCTTGTAATTACAAAATCTCATACCAAATTTGATATATTTAAGACATTGCGTTTTTGAATTATCGCGTTTACGTGTTTCTGAAAGTACAGAAGTTCAACCTGTAGTTGGATTTTGCTCAAAGTTTGACAGCTGTCTACACTGTAGATGTTAAATATGACTACCAAATTTTATCTATCTAGTTCTTTTCGTTTTGTATTTACCGTCTTAAATTATATTCGGACAGCCGGACAGACAAACTACTTCGGAGCCAATTTTGCTCAAACTTTGATAGAAATCAACAAATTTAGTATAAAGACCGTATGGTAAATTTCTTCCATCCAGATCAAAGCATCATAGACAGACAGACGGACATTTTCCAAAAAATGTGTTTTTCGAACTCAGGGAGGTTGTGGTGAAAAGCTTATAAGCCAGATAACGGCTACGAAACACGAGTCATTACTTTTGTCTTGTTTCTCGGCTGCGAACCACAAGGTCCCAGGTTCTATCCTTGCTCATAACAAACCGCTACAAGGTCTAAAACGTGGTTCCATAGTTTCGTCAAAATGTCGAGTTCGAATATTTGGACAATTACAATATTTTTTATACTTCGTACACAAAGTAAAACAGCGAATAGATCCACACTTTGTTCCCATTTATAATTGAAGATAGAAATTTATAAATCTAACACCTTCCTTAGCAAATGTTTCATTTTGCCATCACCAATTAGTATAATTTAACTTTTCAATGCGTCGCGGCTTCTCATTTAACCGTTATTCCCACAACACTCAAGAAAATCTAAGATTTATATCTTAAAGTAAACCGAACACACCATTTTATATCAAAAGACTTCAAATTACAGAAAAAATAACCGAGGAAACGTTACTTCCTAGCGATATCAACTGTCGGCAGATTTCAAACAAAAGGTAATGGATCACTTCCTGGTCGTGCCATTCAAGTCCGCAACGTCTTGAAAGCACCCCGCTCGTCACAACTACTATCTAGAAAGCAATCAGCACCAGAGACGAGCTCTTCCACTTGATGACCTTTAAATTGCACGCATCTCTTAGAGCTAACCGGTATTTTTACTCGTTTTCTCATCCAACGTCACACTGTGGAATTAGCTAAATAAATATGGTTATCTCTCACTTAACTGCGACTGTCTTGACTTAGAAATTAAATTAGTTAGCTTTTATTTAAAGAGCAATCTTGTTCAAAGAGTGGATTGATTTTATTCGTTTACTTTTAAGAATAATTATGTAACAAATAAAGAATTAAAAGATTAAAAATTAGTATCGTTTATTTAAAGACCAAACTTGTTCAAAGAGTTGATTGGTTTTATTCCTTTACTTTTAGGAATAATAATATAACAAATAAAGAATCAAAAGAATAAAAATTAGTATCTTTTATTTAAAGAGCAATCTTGTTCGCAAAGTTGATTAGTTTTGTTCGTTTACTTATAAGAATAATTATATAACAAATGAAGAATTAAAAAGTTAGCAAAATGGAAACATGATTTAATTTGTATTTAAATTTTCAAGGCTACATTTTAGGATAAGTGACTGCATTGGAAGGCTGATTTTTTTTTTTTGGCGAAAATAGCTCATGTTTTTTTTTAAAATTCAATATTCTAAATCTCAATACAATTTTGTTTATAAAATCATTTGAGGCCGCGATGGCCTGATGGTAAGGTCTCTTTTTCGGAACCGATGTATTTCAGGTTCGGGACATTGAAGAACCGTCGTGTAAGCGCGTCTGGTGCACATTAAATTCATCGGGGCTAAATGTCTTCCCGCTGGTGTGGTGTGGAATTTTGGAGACGGGGTGCCATCATTATTGTAACTAAACTAAAGGATATTATTGTAACTAAACTTATAAAATCATTTCGAATTTTATTTATACGTTCATTCTTTGCGAAGCTACACGGATTTATATATTTGCATGATTTCTGTTTTAATGCTATTTAAATGCAGTTTTCGAAAAGATAAATTTTCGTAAAATCGTGTAACGAAAAGCCTCATAAAGGGATAAATAATACATACTTCTTGTATGATAGGTATTCAATATTACCTACAGCTCTTTGAATACAGAATAAGCAATTTGTTCATTTAAAAAGATTTTATAGTTGTTTTAATGCACCATAATGCAATAAAATTGAAAATTTCATGTTATTCATCATATGGATCCCAGTATTTAAAGATTGTGGAAAAATAATGAATTTTATTTTCGCTCAGGAAATAGATAATATATTTTTTAACTTATGAGCAAGATTTTCAGCGATTAATCGATTAAAATCATAAATGATCAAACGATTTTCAAGATTATCATTTGATAAAGTTGTATATTAGGTTTTTATTTTATATCTCTTTTTAGCAACAAAAAAAAACATTGCATACAATTCTTTAAACATTTAACATTTTTTTTTCTTTCAACCTACATATTTTTATTTCACGTTTGTTTTTTTCAATCAATTTATTCAATAATTTTTTTTAAAAAAATTCATTTCGTACGAAGTCTTATGCTTAACATATTAGTTAAAACGAAGAAAAATATGATTATTTAAGAATTAATTATGTATAGTAGAAACGATTTTATCTCAAAGAAAAAAAAAATTAGACTGTTGTTTTTATTATAGAAAAAAAATAATAAAAAATGGAATATTTCATAGAGTTAAAACATTTGTTGTTTATTTTAGAACGTGGAAACAACAAAGTTAAACTTTAGTTCTAAACGATTAAATATAATTACTCTAAGCTTCTAGAAAATGCGCTACTGCTTTTTTTCATTCAATTAAAAATGCTCCTAAGATTAAGCATCTAAAGATTATAAAACTATTATTTCATATAAACTTTTTGTATTCAGATGCAAAATCTACAGTATATTTGCTAATTTTATATAACGATAAAATGACGAATTTCTGCTTTTTATTAAGATTTTTTTTAAACAAAAAATATTTTAAGAAAAAAGTTTAAAAAATTAATATGTACAGAAACTCGAAACAAATACTTAAATAATCAATTTCATTTCCGAAATAAATTTCTGTGTTCTAAATTAATGAACTTTATTTTAAAATTCTGAAACAGAAATCTATAGTTAGATAAAATTTTAACAAATAAATAAATTTGCAATTAAAAATTTAAGATATTGATTTTTTTTTAAATTAATGTATCCAGAATACTTTTAAAAAAAACAAAGTAATAAGTATTAATAAATTTTTCTGAAACAATTTTTTATTTGATAGCTAAGTTTTTTAAATTTAAACAGTAATTTAAATATATCTTACCAGTAATTTAAATATATATAATTTAAATATATCTTTTAAATTTAAATATATCTTACCTGTCACAAAGATGAAATTAAAAGATAGTGAAAATATGTTTATCTTTCTGAAAGAAAATAAATTTGTATACAGATATTTTTATAAATATTTTATTTCTCTAAAACGCAATCTTTTAAAGACGGTGAAAAAAAATCTGTTTTTTTTAAATGAGATTTCTCTATTTTATCAAGAAAAGAATAACTTATCAAGTAGGCTTATGCAAGAGCAATAAAAACGCAAACGACATAATAAAAATAACTCCGACTGCTTCTACTATCGCAGATGCGAGACCCACGAAGAACCTGGAATCAGCGTTGCCACTTTTTATGACTCAATTTTCGATACCTAATTTGATTGTGACACGATCTCCTGTCCTACTCCAAACTCGCTGAAGCCATTCAAACAAATCCCAGAGAAAGATAAGGGCTGTTTCCTGCATATCAAATGCACAAGCTGAATTCGAAAATAGGGGAGTTGGAAAATAAACACCGTCGTTCAATAAATCTCGAATATCATGCATTTATGCACAGAATAGGACAGATTTATTATGTGTTTAAATATTTTGTATAATATAGCCAGGGATGGATGACTTTATCGCAACTGAGTCAGCGTAGTTTGGATGTTGGAATACAAAGAAAGTTAGGAAGTTGGCTTGTAACGTTATATTAGATAGCATATTTGTATGCTTCTATTCAGCATTATTGTGTCATGTTTTTGTTTCTATAGTGCAACGTAAACAATGTCAGTTATTGTGTGAGGGGATTCTTAAATTACATTACTATGTCAACTGAAATATGACGATATTGCTGAAATTAGAGCTCGCGCCCTAATTCGTCTTAGATTTAACACTTTTCCAAATGGTTTAAAAAAATATTAAAGCCTTGAGGTTGATGAGACATTTTTTTTTTGGAAAATTAATTGGAATTTGAAAATTTTATTCTGAATTTTTTTTTTTTTTAATTCTGAAAGTACCGGCATTTCATCGATACATATGAAATGGTCATTTCCCCGCTCGCGGTAGGTTTAGAGTTAAAGTAGATGATTTTTTTTTTCTTCATCTGCGAACTAATATAATGTGACCAGCATTCGAATACATTCATATGACGTGACATTCATATCCTAAAACAATTGCACATCTCATCTAATTGTGCATTTTCTTTATGTTTTACTATGACGTTTTCATTTATTTTTACCATCTAGCATACAAAGTACGCAAAAAGTACAGTAATCATATCAATTTTGATTAATCTTCCCTTCTTAGAATTTCCCTATTACCAAAACCAACAAGAGTGGTCTCCCTAAAAGTTTCTCACATACTCTCTAATAAACATTTGATGCCAGAGAATGTCTTATATAGCAGTGGCGTAGAATAGTTACAAAATATTGACTTTTGGCATGAATCTTGCAATTTTACTGAATCTGCCGTGTCATCCTAGGCGAGTTATTTCGCAATTAATCCCATCATGCGGTTAACAGTATCTGAAAATAGAATTTGTGCTTTAGACGCGTTTTTCTCAATCGATTGAAACAAAAATTTGACACAAAACTGCACTTGTAGTCACAAAATCACATACCTAATTTGATATGTTTAAGACATTGCTTTTCTAAGTTATCGTATTTTCATGTTTCTGAAAGTACAGACCTACAGTCAGTAAATCCGTACTTGGATTCGGGTCAAAATGTGACAAGTGTCCACACCATAGATATTAAGTCTGTGTACTGAATCTTATCAATCGAACTCCCCGGTTTGTAAATATCGTGTTAATTTATATTCCGAGAGCAAGACAGACGGACTTCCTCTGAATGAATTTCATTTAAAATTTATAGAAAACAGCAAATTTGGTTTAAAGACAATATACCAAATTTCAACTGTCTAGCTCAAAACGTTTTTGAATTTAGGGAGGTCTAAAAAGCGTAGATTCGTCAAAATCTCGTATTCAATTTTTTTTTTTTTTTTTTTTTTTTGACAATTACTGTACTTCTTCTATACCACGTATACGAGAAAAATGTCTATTTTTCCTGTTATCCTCTCTGTCAGTTTTTGAACACTATAAAAGAAAATGGAAATAGTTAGACTAATGGAAAATGGTAATTTGTCTCCAAACCAAAACTGCACTCCTGTATTGAATTTTGAATGAAATTCATCAACGGGAAGTTTTGTCAGTTTGTCCGTCCGTTCGCACGTGTGCGCAATTACTCAAAACGCATCTTGAAAAATGGACGAACCTGCCCTTATGGTTTCATACGCATAAATGTAGAATCTTCATCAAATTATGAATCAATTCCTTGGACATCAGTTCACATTCATTCATATGTCGAGTTGATTATATGTCATCCTATCTATTCATAAATGTAAGAATGAGTTAAATCGCAATGTGCCTAAATATCCATATCACATCTTCTTGAAATGTTTATATATATATATATATAGGTTGGTCATAAATCACAAACCGACAACTTCGACCCACTCGTTGGCATACGAATAGAACCAAATGATCGGACCACCGTGACAGCAACACCGGCGGGAACTGTGGTTGAGTCCTAAGGGCCATCACCAACCATGGCAAGACCGTTCCCTCCTTGGGAAGTACGTCACGTTATCGATGGGAGGTACCAGACCTCACCTTTATCTGTACTCAACAGGGTGAACCAATCACAATGCCGGTAGCTTCTCATACTCAATTACGAGATGCCCCCCCAGGGGGATCATTTTTTATTGTTCCGGAAAAGAGAAACATGAACACAAATTAGAGCAATGGGTTCTATCTTCTAACAAGCTTATCCAATGCATTTCAATATTAAATTGGTACGGCGCATTTGATATCTATCCCTAGAATGTGTATCCCTAGAACATGACTTCATTTATTCAGATTGCCTTCTATTTCGTACTGCAATACCACTCCACCATTAATAACCAAAAGACAACAAGGACACATGTCACCAGTGACATATCAAGTGTCCAATATACTCTGAGGATAATCCAGGGCCAACAACAATTTATAGCATCCACAACTGAAACAAGTGATATATGAATCTGAACAAGATAGAATACCTAATTAAACCCGTCGGTGATTACCTGCAACCATAATAGTAGCTATCTTCTCTCTCGCTCTCCGGGGAAGTGGGGGACTGACTCACAATTGGATAATCAATATGCCCGTCGCAATCATTTCACCAACTGGACATCTATTTGTTTAGCCCCCAGCGCCCCCGAGTAAGTGAGTGGCAGAGCCCCCCCCCCCTCCTGCCCTTTTGGGAAAAGGATGAATTGTCGGGGAATTATCAGTTGCCAGAAAGCCGAAGAGAGGTAACGATTTGTAATAAATCGGGGGTATCGTATGTATTCAACTAATGCTGAATGAATGAATGAATGAATGTGCGTTAAGTGGCGAGTATCAGGGAAGAGATAGCAGAATATATTCTCGTGTTTACATCTACAAATGAGATGAAGGTTCGAAAGTACCTTTTACCTGTTTGGGTAACATAGTACAGAATACTCCCGAGTATCCGGTTTGCGACTATCCAGCTCCCGTACTAACCGGCCTAGTTTCTTTTTATCGTAATTAAATGAGAAGACGTCTTTTAAGTCATCCATTAAGAACTTTTTCAAACCCTAAAGAATGTAAGTTTGCACTCTTTAGAGTTTCCTTTTCATATCTGTGTAATCATTTATCAGTGAAAAATAAAATCAGTTTGAGAATATTTTCTTAAGAATTAGACTTACAATTTACGTTAATGTTTTGTTTATGTTTCCTCAATTAAGTTGGGCATTACAGAATTTATGGGATGTCCAAATGTGAGCAGTTTATTCCTTTTAACTTACTTTTTCTCTAATAAATTTTTGAAATGTGCAATGCAACCTATGCAATATATAAACTACCAGCACTGAGCCTTCTA
The DNA here is from genome assembly GCA_026543865.1 of Argiope aurantia. Classification (NCBI taxonomy): domain Eukaryota; kingdom Metazoa; phylum Arthropoda; class Arachnida; order Araneae; family Araneidae; genus Argiope; species Argiope aurantia. The sequence continues at coordinate 289,592 of JAPMOR010008997.1, forward strand.
GTGTAACTTGACACATTACCGACAATTGCTTCAATAATTCGCCGGGACGCGGCTGTGTTCCCATTGAGATAAGTGTGTGTGTGTGTGGGGGGGGGGGGGAATTAGTTCTCAATAAGAAGTGACAAAATACGTAATTATAACATTGAGTTTTGGTATAAAAACTTTGTCTTCTGATGTAAGTCCGGCTATTAGGCATTTTTGTTAACCAACCAGTCCTTCTATCACATTAGGCCATATATTCGGAAGTGTACTTACCATGCATAGAGACAGTTTTTCGTCTTCTCGTGTGCGAACTATACAAAGAGAATTCACTCACATTATAATCGTCAAATAATTCTATCTCGAGATTTTGATGATTCTCCATAAGACCCCCCCCCCGAGTCCCCAAAACTTTTTAGAGTTATGCCTGTCAGCTAGCGAACCCGATAATCCGAAAACGTTTTGAGCTAGATGAATGAAATATGGTATATGACATTTATACCAAATTTGCAAATTTCAGTCAAATTTTGAATGAAACTTATTAATAAGAAGTCTGTCTGTCCACTTCGTAATTGAGCAAGATAACTACGAGATGCAAAGAGCTAAACATATAAAATTTGGTACACAATCAGGGTATCTGAAATTTTGTATATCTACAATTCGAGTATCTAAAGTACAATTTGAGAATCTGTCCGTATCTAATGTTGAATGTAGGCTCCAGTCTCGAACACGAGTTTCTTTGATTGTAAAGTGCAGACACCGAAAATACCACAGATTTTTGTGAAGAAATAACTTAAGTTTACAAACAAATAATAATATATGTTGGATTTGTGTACAAAAGAATAGCAATGACAAGTTCTCGAAAATGACCGAATTGCGCAAAATTTGACCGTTTCTTTTTTTTATTTTAAAAAATTGGAAAATTAAAACGCTCGGATTCAATTGGAACTGAGTCAACATGTCCTTTCTTAACTGTACAAATTTCAGAAGTCGGTAACTGGAGGTCTTTTTTCGGAAGTGTTTGGAGTTTCAGAATCTTATTAGACAAATTCTTGCAAAATCTTGGTGTGGATCTGGGAATTTTTTTTTCTCTCCTTCTAAATATTTCCCAGTACGCGACTTCCTTATAATCTTTTCTGATGATCCAAATCCATTTTTAAATTCACAAATGATGTCACACCAAATTAACGTCTAAATTTCATGCAGCATTTAAGATTCAAACTAACTGTTGATTTAACTACAATTAAATTCAACTTAATTTATATTTTCTTCCTCCCGTATGGCTCTTTAGATACATAATAAACTACGAGGATCAACAGGTGTTTCTACTTCTCGGAAACAGTTATTCTCACAAGAACGAACGCGAACATATCCCCTGGCTCTGAATTCTGACAGCATTTTTGTGGTTAAAGGAAGATCCGTGTCCTTGGACCAAAGTCGAAATTCGTGACACTGACTATATTGTAGAGACTCTGAATTACGATTAATTAGTGAAATATCTTCTCTAAACGTGTCATTTTTTCCCCACGATTTTAACACAATATTAAGACAAGAGTTCTTTTAATAAATTATTTGATGAATAATGTAATTAAGTTGAAAAGTCCATTAAACTTATTTCAAAAATTTTATTTAATATCTCAAAAATTAATCGGAATTTTACCGCAATATATATATTTAAACTAGTAAGGAAAAATCAATCAATCAGCAGCCCAGGTCCAACTACTGGCCTGATTTCGATAATTTTGTTTCATATGAAATCTCATGAGATTTAGATAAATCATGAAGGTTCGCTTTCCCTCATTTCCCCCTTCATTTTTAAGATAAATCGAAAAATTAAAATTGAATATCGCATTCTCTATTGAGAAATTTTGTGCAAAATTCTTCAATCAAAACCATTAATCTTTCAGCAATTCGCCAAGCAAAACCACTCAAATATGATTAAATTTGCTTCATATGAATCTCGTGAAAGACTAAATATGTGAATATTGATTAAAATGTTACAATAGATATTTTATTTAATATTCTGTCGAAAAAATTGTAAGTCTGTCAGAATTTTTCCCTACAGAGAATGCACAAAGAAGAAACGCTTTGAATTTTTGAATATACCTCTGAAATGGACGATAGAAATAGAAACCCTTGATTTGATATGAAATTCATTTCTTCAGATTTCTTCAATTTTTATGTCACATGATTTTAATTCCATCAGTGGTCGTCACATTAAGATAAGTCATATCACTGACACTCCGACCCGCCCGAAGACACACGGATAAAGAAACTGAATGACCGGACCGCCGCAACAGCAACACTGGCGGGAAATGTGGTTGAGTCCTAACGGCCATCACAGGCCACGGTACAACCCTTCCCGAAGGAAGTACGTCCTGTCATCGATGGAAGGAGCCAGATCCCCCGCCTTTTTGTGTACCCTCTGGGGTGACAAGATCCAACCACCATACCGGAAGCCTCGTATCTTCTTTACGAGGTAGCCCCGGGGGGTTAAGCGCTCAGGGTAAATAAATGAAGAGTAACCCTTTGTGATTAGTATTCGAAAGACAACATGATTGTGCTCCAGCTTCTTGGATTTATACAAGTTTCCTAACGATGCATGCAATCACATGGAAGTTTCAACCAGAACCTGCAGATCACGATTCCTAATGAAGATAGTGTCACGATTCTTGAATTTTTCATTTTTATCATCAAAGTAACCAAGTTTGAAGGTTCATGGTCACTGTTCTGACAGCTGACATCTTAATTCGGGAAATTCACTAAGAAGCGCGTGACTGTGAAGTGGTATTACAGATTTGTAATATCACTTTATTACACAGAAATATCACATTCGTAATATTATAGTGTTACAGATTCGTAACAATGTAATAAACAGCATCCTGTTACAGATTGGTAACAATGTAATAAA
>JAPMOR010008997.1:292491-330629 GCA_026543865.1 Argiope aurantia
AATGTAATAAACAGCATCCTGTTACAGATTGGTAACAATGTAATAAATGAACAGCAGCCCCATAATCAGGCCCTAAAAAAATTTGGTTTGGATATGTGAATACATTTTATGACGTTAATTAATGTCGCAGAACTAAAATTACATTTCAATTAAAGTCACTAAAATCTTTTATAGATTACCGTGGAAGTGTGAAGCACGGGTATTTAAATATACATTTCTAAATTAATTAAATACATTTCTAATTGCATTTAAAAGTTACTGTACAATCAGAGATAGGACTTTCATCAAAATATCCATACACTTATCATTCAGAAAATCATAAATATTTTTAAAAAATTTTTGTGTAAATTTTTAAAAAATTACTTACAATGCACACAGATAACTATTACGATGAACACAGAGATAATCAACTTACCTATAAAGAAAAAAGAAAAACAATTAGCATCTTGCTGATTATATTAAGATACAGAACTCTCTAATCAGTCAAAATGGTATAATTCCAGCAAAGAAAAACACTATTATTTTCAATTTTTTTTTTATTGATTTAAATTGCATTTAAATGAAAAAAAAGTTTTAAAAAAAGAAAGAAACTCAAAATAATAGTTCATAAATGGCAAACATTCAGCACAATCGTATATGATATGAACTACGAAATTGTTTTTTGTTGGGAGTAGAAAGATACAATCTCAAAACTCTAGAAATTCGTTAAAAATGTTTTTTAACCTTCAGAATAAGCCATTTTTAAAATGCACACGATATATCCTTTCATTCTTTACAAAAATCGATAATATTCCATATATAGAGATTAATCGATGTAATTCCCATTTGATTATATTACGCATAATTAATTAGAACAGTCACCAAGTAATTTACTCGCATATTCCCTAATAAAAATACTATCCGCCTTTCCACCATTAAAATTGAGGATCACCACCAAGTTCATGAAACCATGAGTGCTTAGATTTCTATTACAAGAGCTCTCTGCACATGAGCGGTTTGTGCTTTGTAGTATAGAAAAGAAAACCAAGTTTACCTTTTGGAGAGGTGTTTTTGAACGATTGAAATTAAAATTCGATAAAAAAAATTGCATTTTTAGTAAAATAAAGACAAAATGACATTCATTTAATTTCGTTGAATTGTCAAGTATAAATGAATGTAAACATATAAATCAAAATAAAAAAAATATTATAAATAAATAAATATTATTTGAATGTAAACATATACAAATTCAAACCGTTGATAGATTTAATTCAAAATTTGATACGAGTCTGTTCTTTAGACAATAAAACTATGTACAAAATATTACTTTTCTATATTTTCCATTTTTCTAGATGTCGTTCTCTTTAGAAATCAGATAGTTTTTCCGTGTGAGAGTTTCATTCAAAATGTAACAGATTTGTACAAATATAAGTGCAGAGAGCACATACCAAATTTCATCCTTCTAGTTCAAAGTGTTTTGAGTTAGTTATATTGTTCGCAGAACACAGACATAATAATTCCAAAAATGCATTTTTGGGACTCTGGAAAGTGTGAAATATGGAGATTCGACAAAACCTCGAATTCGCCTTTCTTTTTAACTTTCTAAATAAAGAATAGAGGAAGTACTGTAAGAAGGCAAAAAATTCGAACTAGTGATTTCGACGAATCTCCACATTTTAGACTTTCCTGAATTCGAAAAACACATTTAAAAAATGTCTGTCTGTGTGACAAAGATAACTCAAAAACGCTTTGAGCTAGATGTATGAAATTTGGTATTGGATTTCCACCAAATTTGTAAATTTCGAACAAATTGTGGGCAAAATCTATTCAGAGAAAGTGCTGTCTGTCCAGATGTTAAAATATAAAGTAACACGGTAACTACAAGCCAAGGAGAGCTAGATGGATATAATTCGATATACATGTTTAGCATCTATAGAGTACATAGCTATCAAATTTGAGTGAAATCCCACTATGGTTTGACCTATTATCAGTTTGAACTTTCAGAAATATATAAACGCGATTACTCAAAAATCCAACGACTTAGATGTATCAAATTTGGCATGTGGTTATATTACTATAATTATAGTTCTTAGCCAAGTTTTAATTTCAAACGTTTATGAAAATCACGTCTAAACCACTAATTCGATTTTCTGATATTATTAATCAGTTCACTGTTTCGACCTCTTCGAAAAACGCTTATCTAAATTGTCATAAATATATATATACATTATATAAATATAATAAATATTTAATTATAAATATAATAATCTAATTATTATATAAATATAATACTTATCACAACGTAAAATGTTGTACTTTTTCCATGACGAATATACTCGTCAAAAACTGTTAACTGGTTAACCGTATCAATCGCTAAAACACTTGCCAAGGATCATATGATTTATTCAGTAAAAATGTTAAATTGAAGCCAAAGGTTGATATTTCGTAACTATTGTACGCCAATGCCATGTAAAGTGTTCTCTGGGATAATACCTTTATTAGAGAATATGCAAGAAAGTTTAAGGGAGACCACTCCAGCTAGTTGATGATCATAATACTTTCTCCTTGTACAGCTCGTACTCAAAAAAAATAAAAATCCTTTGCATTTTTACTGATATAAAAAAATTACAGGATCAACAACATATTAACATAAAGGATATTTGTTAGATAAATGTAATCTGCCCCTTAATTGGATATCGTAGAAAATTCAACTGTAATAGAAACAGCAGGTAAGTTAAGAGGAAAATGCAGCCAATTAAGTTCGATAATGACCTCATGCCTAAGTTTTGTCGTACGCATCTGCTATGAAACGCCCTAATTAATAGCCGTTTTCAAAAGTGTGGCAAAATTTTAATTGCAAAGAGGAAAGTTAACGGATCTAAAATTAACTCTGCAATTACGTACCCAACATAATAAAGTGTAAACCTCTAAATGGTTCGGAAACGCTATCACTTAAAATTCAGGCACAAAATCAGTCTATAGATTTTTACTAATTAACTATTTTAGAGACGAAATATTTCAAAACATTAACTGAATCACTGAGCTTTTAAATATTGAATGCAATTATAAGCATCAACAAAAATTAACAATGTTTACAGATTTATTAAAAATAATGGGACTCTAATTAGCACTTATTACGACGGTCTTTGGCTGATTGTGTCATTCTACTATTTTGAATTCTTAAGAAAAGTTGAAAAGCCTTTGGACTTTTTGAGAATAAAAATAAACGATAATAATTACTGCCAGAGGAAATTGCTAAATATTTTATAGAAATATAGTTTGCATAACATTTAAAATGTCAGATAATTCAATAAAAAAATTGTATATAAATAACTAAATAATTAACTTTTAAATGAAATCACAAACGTTTAAAGCTTGTAGAGTGGATATTATAAGTATCTATACTACTATTATAAATGTGAAAGTTTAGATGGATGTTTGTTAGTCAATCACGACAGAACGGCTGAACAGAATTGGATGAAATTTAGCTGAGAGATAAGATTATTGTCTGGAATAGGACATAGGCTACTATCTATTCCGTTTAATTGAGTGGTTATTTGTTTATTAATTAAAAACTAACTGTCCCGCCAAAAATCGCCAAATGAGTTAATTTTTAGGTTTTTTTGCCCCCCACGCCAATGAGATTAGGCCTAACATGATTTTAACTATTATTACAAACAATTCTGCTTATTTTCTTAGTGTTCGATACATTTAAAATTAAACATTGTTAATTAATCGATCTTTTGGATTCATTCTAAAGTACTTTTGAATTAAAATAAAACAGCATAAAAGAAATTAAAAATTTATAATCTATATTTCGTTCCCACAACTGGCGGAGAAAATTCATACATTTGTGTGGCAACAATTGACGTTGAAAGTTCACGCATGCGCAGGAGTAACAGAATATAAAGCCATTGATGCTATAAATTCCAATATATTTCCACGCGTACGAAGTTGCGGGTAAAATCTAGTATCATATAACGCAATATGCATGCTTAAGCCTTTTAAAATTCTTTACAGTGCAGAATATTGGATTTGGTGGTAAATCTGGCAATGAATAACTGCACAGGTAGTGAGTACGAATTAAGAAAGGATTTTGTAAAAATTTAACTTAAAAATTAATCAAAATATTAATATATTTTCTCAAAAACTTCGAAGCATATCAAAGCGCAAAAAAACTTTACTTCATTTTTAGAAATTAATCTTTTCAGTGATGTCAATTTTATTTCTTTACAATCTTTTCTTTAATTTAAAATTTCAGAATAAAAAGTATTTCGCAGTAATATTTTTCATTGTTTTAGTTACTAGATTTATATCACGTATATGTATTGCGGCGGCATTACTTTTCGCAATTTCTTTTATTTGTATTATCGCTGTTATAATCAAGAGCAATATTTATATATCTTTACTCATAATAAAGATAAATGTGTGCGTACGTGCGTGTTGTATATGTATTTTGGTGCTCTACAGAACACATCATTTGATCTACAGCCTCCAAACTTGGCAGATATATACTGTTACGAAATTTCCGGGGTTCGTTTGGATAGTAGAAGTGATATGGTGTGGAGAACGCTCAATCAGCAGGCAGCAGTAGAAAAAGAAACAACGACGTTTATTTACACGAAGACACACAGGTCAGCACAAAAACGACAACTATATACATCATAGAAGACGATTATCTTCAGGCGAGACGTGCAGCATACAACAAGACTCTACTGCAGACAGTAGCGCGCAGCTTAGTTCAGCACTAGCTTGACTCCGTCGCTGCTCTGCTAATCCCTGGAGGACCAGTTCTTCACTGTCGATTCCGAATCCTCTTCTCTGTCGTTTCCGACTACTCCACTCCGTCGATTCCGACTACGACTGCTCTGGCAGCACAGACTGGCTCCTTTCATAGATCTCAGGAGCCGGGGCTAGAAGCCTCTCAACCAATCAGGAACGTTCGAGGCGTATCTCGGTTCCTAATGGACGGAGCGGGAAAATTCTCGATGTTTCGGGTATAATCTATTTTGGTGCCAAAGTCGCCAAATTAATCGCCAAGTCGCCAAATAGTCGCCAAGTTTGTCGCCAAGCTCTGGGACCTCCGACGCGATACCCGGACTCCATCCAATACAGATGACTGTAAAACATTCTTTCCGATAATGGAGCCAACTATGCTGGGAAGCAGAATTGCAGGTTTGTAACAATACTTTGGAAGGCGGAAATGAGCGCCATCAGAGTTATTTTTTTTATTTTGATAAGAATCTTAATTAAAAATTAAATAAAATGTTTGCGTTTCCCCGCGATAACTTCAGGAAATATTATAATAGAAATATGATTTCAATGTTATTAAATTGTTAGCGATATAATTTTTCTTCCTATTTTTAATTATTTTTTAACTATTTTAAGCGTATTTTCCGATATTATATTAGATTGTTGAAGTGAAAACAGATTCGACTTTTACTTAGTGAATATGCTTCAGTATTAAAAATACTTATAATAAATTTGACATTTTGTTGCACTTGAAATTAAGGTTCAGCCTCAGAATCAAGCAACTAGTAAAAATTTAAAAGTGCGTGCGTCATTTTTAAACAAAAAGCATAAGGAAAAAGCCTCAAGTTCAGATTTCCAACCTCTGGTTTAACCCTTTAAAGGGCCATTTTTGCCTAGTCATGTTATGTTAAAATATTTTTAGGCTTGAAATTAGAATAAGAAAAAGGATTCATTTAGCTTATTAGATAAATTTAGTTTGGTTAATTAATAATTAAGTATCAAACCAAGACGCGTCCTTTTGTGTAAAATAAAGAACTAAAGCATCTAATTTTCTGTCTTTTTAAAAAAATTTGTCAGAACTTATGCCAACCTACTTAAATTCATACAAAGATTGATAAATTTGGTGGGAAGCATACTTCTCACGGCCCTAGAAAGGGTTAAAAGTTAAATTGCATATTTCGCATAAGTACTCAAGCCTTTAACACCGTATTTAGTATAATTATATTTTTAATATAAACAGGAAAATTAAATAACTTATTCATCCGTCTCAAACACTGGCCGAATTTCAGGAATTTTTATTTTATGTGAAAAATTATGACATTTAAATACATTATCAATGATCGCCTGTACACCATCTGCATTTTCGAAAGAAATTTTAGAACTATTTCTCTTACCTGTACATTCTCTATGGGGAAAAAAAGCAACGAAAAGTTCCTCACCTCCAATCATAGTATCGATTTTACCACTTTTTATTTCATTTGAAAGCCAATGACATCTAGATACGCCATTACGGGTCAACTGTCTCCCATACAACGCCCATTTTCGAAAGAAATTCTAAAATGAAACTTTGACATAGATCCCGATTTCAACGATTGAATCGATTTTGAAAATTTAAATTTTTTTTCCAGCTAATATTATTCCTTTTTTTCTTTGTATAAATAACGAAGCAAATTGCACTCTTTATTATGCAAATATAATTTAAAATGAAAATTTTATTTATTGTAATAAAATGTAATCGCTGAATCGAATAGTTTGCATTTATTTTTTATTATTAGTTTGAATTGATAATGTAACGAAAATGTATTTATCATTTCCTGCTATCATTAATTATGTATTACTTCAGTCAAACGATTTAAAATTAAAAATATATTCGCCACCAAACGATTTTCGTTATTTGATTTTGTTCAAACGAAATGAAATAGGCACTGAATTCCTTTTCTAATTTAATCGCCTGCGAAATCTCGAAATAATTAAGCCGACGGAGAAGTTTCGCAATGGCTTAGCATTTGCAGCTTAGTTTCAATTAAAAAGAACGAAACAATGTCGAAAAGTTTCTTCTCTGTGAAAGCTCAGGCTAAATTCTTCCGGAAATGCTGCTGAAATATGAGAAGTTGTACTTTTATGGCGCCAAGTAAGTTAGCAAAGAATTATGTGGAACATTTGCTGAAAACATTGTTAAGTCTACAAAGGATAACGAAAATTTATGGCTGAAGTGGTGTTTCTTGCGAAGCATTAAAGAATGATTGTTAAAAATCCTGTCTTAATATAGGTTTATTAACCTTTAGAAGCACGTCGTCTTGTTTAAAGTTTCTGATAAAGACTATGATTTCTAGGATTAATTTATGGACATTGACAGAGACGCCATTGAACATTAATCATTTTCAATATGGCAGAGGGTTTTTTTTTTTCTTTTAAGATAAGAATGTTCTTAAACTATGTTTTATAAAGTTGAAATAATTATGACATCAACGCTCCTTTTTTTTTCTTTCATATTTTTTGACATATCACTTTGAACAGCATATAAGGCTTTTTTTTCTTAACGAAGTGTAAATTTAGATTTGTTTTTTGATGTGAAAATGTTTTTAACCAGATGGCTGGAATTAATAGCATAAATGTTCTCTTCTTTTTGTTTAAAACTTTCCAGAATATTTTCGGAATTCTTTTCGATATGATGATGTTTTCTCTTCGTAATCAATATTTTCACATAAAATTTTTGAAGCTCACTGCATACTTATGCTTGTATTATTCTGTAAATATATTAATTAAAATGCCGTTCTGAGAATTTCGTATTTATTCTTTTATTATTCTGCAAACATGTTAATTGAAATGCATTTCTAATAATTTCGAATTTATTCCTTCATTATTCTGCAAAAATTTTAAATAAAATTGTAGCAGATGCATTACTCTTATCTTCTCGTTTGGATACTAGATGTCGATGCCTGATTAGGTCATCCCATATGTCATCCCATAATGCATTGCGATTGTAATGAGAATGAGATGTGACGCTGAACTGTGAAGCGCGCGCGTAAATGTCTTGTCTTTGTGTTTGTAATTGTTTAGTGTGTTAATGTGATTATTAAAGGAATGTTTCCAACAACATTAGTCCTGTTGCTTCCTGCACAGATCATAATAATCTACATAACACCACATTGGCCTCCTTCAAGTGATTGAATTACGCGAATTAATATTGAAAACGTCGATTTACAAAGAAGATTTAGACTTTGTGAAAGATACATTAGAATACATTATAACTGAAAGGTTAGAACGTGAGGAACGGGAACGTGTAGCTGATGAAAAAGAAAGAATAGAACGGGACAGAGCTTGCGAGTTGGAGAAATTCTGTCTGCAAGTGGAATCTCAGAAGTTGGAGCAGACTCCTGGTCTTGAACTTTTGCCTGCAGACCAACAAGCTACATTTAACTTGAAAAAGTTGCTCCCTGACTTTGAACCGCAGGATGGGGACATGACCCTATTCTTAAATCTATTCGAACGTCAAATAAAAATTCTAAAAATAGGTAAACAGAACTGGGTTGCTCATCTTCTAGGGCTACTACCCAATAGTGTGGCGCAGCTCATCGCAAGAGAACCAGAACAGGAAGCACATAACTTTGATCATATTAGATCCATGTTACTTCAACGGTTTAAATTAAGCGCTGAGAGGATACGACAACTCTTTGCAACTCACAAGAAAAACCTGAAAGCGCATGGAAAGACTTCCATTTTGAACTGCGTAGCTATTTTGAAGCATGGCCAGCAGAATTGAACATAACGAAGATTGAAGAATTAAAAGATCTAATGATCATGGATCAAATGAAGAAACGAGTTCTTCCCGAAGTCAAGAACCATTTTATTGATGTATGGAGTGAATGGGTTACCCCAAATGATCTAGTGGAAAAACTGGACAGTTATGACAACTTACGCTCTGTAAACCTAAAGCTTGCCTCAAAACCACATGAAGCAAAAACTATTTACCCAAAAAGAAATCAATATAAATCAAACCGATTTGAACAAAGAGATGATAGACAGGGTCTGCCGTGGATTCCCAGTAAAAGTAGGCGGGATCCCAGCTACAAAGACAGACCCCCTCTGTCATGCTATGGTTGTGGAGAGCCAGGAGTTGTAAAGGCAAAATGTGCGAATTGTAATCCTATGGTTCAAGCAGACCGCACTCAACCTCCAACCCTTAATCACATGAACTTTTATAGTATCTTAATGGAAAGCCAGCCATCAAGCATTATTGAAATTACGATTTGTGGTTCCCAAGCAGCAGTGTGTGCTGATACTGGAGCTACACATTCGGCTGCCTGAGAAAAACTTTACCATTTCTTTAAGAATAACGGACGAAGATTCGAAAATAGTACTGTTGACATGGCCCTAGCCGACGGGCATGTACAAAAAACAGATATACTCACAACGACGGTAGATATTGGTGTGGCAGGAAAAGTTATCCCCACGAAACTTATAGTCTTGAAGAATTCCAAGGGAACCCGAACTCTTCTGGGTACAGATTTTCTGAGAGCCGCAGGTATCGTCCTGGATCTTCAGAAAGGACTTTTGTATTTATTAGAGGCTCCTCACCAATCGTTTAACTTTATTGAACCTCCGATATTAAGTCTGATATTAAGTCTCTCCTGGTTGTACCTGTTGCATCCCATCCCTGTCAACTTCGAGAAAATGAGGGTACCCATCTCTCGGGCGAACAACGGACGAAATTCAATTCCCTGCTCAAAAGGTACGAGAAATATTTCCAATCAGGGGGAGAACCAACTCCTTTCATCAAGCATCGAATCAACACTGGTGATCATCTCCCAGTCGCCGTACCACCGTATAAGATGTCTCCAACTACCTATGAAATTGCTAGCCCAAATGATCCATCCACCTCCTTAGGAACATATCATACCTCAGCTCTACGTTCGTACAGTCGAAACATGGAAGCGGATACATCACTGCATCCGATTCGCAAGAGACCAACCATCAAAACTTAATTTCCTTTCCTCAGGAACCAATAGACTTCCAGACAATTCAAATTCTGCCTCCTTGCCGGGACATCGTCGGAGCCAGAGGGGGAGGGTGTAGCAGTAGCATTACTCTTATCTTCTCTTTTCTTTTGGATACTAGATGGCGCTGCCTGATTAGGCCATCCCATATGTCATCCCATAATGCATTGCGATTGTAATTAGAATGAGATGTGATGCTGAACTGTGAAGCCGCGCGCGTGAATGTCTTGTCTTTGTGTTAGTGTATGTTTAAGTGTGTGAATGTGATTATTAAAGAAATGTTTTCAACAACATTCGTCCTGTTGCTTCCTGCACAGATCATAATAATCTACATTCCACCAGACTGGCACCCAACGAAAAAGAAATTCTGATGAAACGGAAGTGAAGTCTTCCCAACGATCACAAGAAAATTTTCCCGCCACAACAAAATGCAATTCTGATAAATTCGTATTTATTACTTTATTATTGTGCAAAATGTTAATTAAAGAGCAATTCTGATGATTTCGTATTTATTATTTTATTATTCTACAAACATGTTAATTGAAATGCAATTCTGATAATATCGTATTTATTCTTTTATTATTCTGCAGACATGGTAGTTAAAATACATTTCTGATAATTTCGTATTTATTCCTTTATTATTCAGCAAACATTTATTAAAGTGCAATTCTGATAATTTCGTAACTAGCTCTGAAAATATATGGAATATATTTCATTCACGGTTATTTTTATGAATAATTTTGGGCAAAGGTCGATTTTTATTAGACGTTGGACTGGAAAAAAACAACGAAAGTTCGACATATATATTATTGTCCTAATTATCATATCTGTAAAAAGAATATTTTTTTTTAAACTTTGAAATATTAGGACTACAGTATGTGCTAATGGAATACCAATAATTCATCATATTGCAATTGAAAAGTTCTTTAAAATAATAATCTTTAATGTTTTATTTGTTTGAAATATATTATTTCATTACAATTTATTACAGAAATTAAATGTTTATATTTTTAAATAAAATTGTCATTAATAAATATGAATATTTTTTTTAACTTTTTTACTTCAGTCATTTTTTTCGTGATAACTTCCCGATACATTTCATTTTCCGTAGGAGTTTTGCCACATATAAAAAGAAGAACTCCATAAAGAGTATTGCCAGGAGTGACAAAATATAAAAATTCGCTTCTAAATATTGCTGCAGCTTATTTCTAAATTATCTAAATATTTGTTACTTTAATGTTGCCTTCATTTATAAATATAAATATTATAATACTCACAAAAAATGTTACAACATTCATTTCCAACGCATACTATTATAATTTTAAAAATTATTGAAAATTTATATAAATCAAAATTAAGTATCAATTTTCTCATTTTCTAGAGAAATCCAAACTACTGAATAGATATATTCTACCCAGTTTTCGAACAAATGATTGTGAGCCATAAGAAAAACTACATTGGATGTTTTGTGGATATTCCTAAAATAATATTGCGCTATCTCATAACATGGCGGTCTTCAATATTTGTTTAATAAATAGAATTTTGAACGACAAAAATGTGAGAAATAGAGATATTTAAATACGATTTATTTTGCCTTATTAATAATGAAAATTGTGTTGAGCTTTCTTGATATTCAACAATTGACCCAAATTTGATTTGACTACTTTCTTTTAGAAGTGAATAGAGATTAAAATTCACGACTGAAAAAATTATTGTTCTCATATATTGTTAAAATGTTACAAAAAATATTTAAGTTGTCACTCACAAAGTTTAACCAAATTTTATATTCTTAAAAAGTTATAACTAAGATATTTAAAAAATAGTTTAGGACAGCCTTTCGTTTTTCGAGAGAAATTCATTGGTGCAAAAGATCATTGCATTTTCTTTTATAATAAAGATAAACGGGCTCTAAAGACTAGACCATTTGACCTAGAGTACCAAACTTGGCACATGTGTACTTTGGAGGATAAGACTGTACAACTTGGAGCGATTCATTTGAGATTTTAATTAGAATTGTAATTTAAAAACTGAAGTAAATTTTTTTGAGTTTCCCCGCGATGACTTTGTAAAATATTGCAGTACAAAAATAACTTCTATATAATCTTAATATTCCAAAACATTATATATTTTCTATGTATCATTTTTATCGTATAATGTTTTTTTTCATATATTAAACCAATCTTTAAATACATATTAAGCATATTTTGCTAAAAGTATAGAAAGATACGTAAGAATTCTGAACGAATGTTAAATGTATCAGGAACGATAATAAAAAAAAAAAACATAAGAATTCTAGAAGATCAAAGTTATTGATAAAGTGCATTATTGAAATTGCAGATACTTTTTCGTTTTTATTTTACAACCCAAATCACTATCGATATTAATTCAAAGTATATTAACATGCAAAATAGCGAAATTAAATGTATATTCTTTAACGCACATCATTATTGGCAATAGAGATTTTTTTTCTGAGAAGAAAACGTAAAAGACTTTATATTTTAAATACAATTAAATAATTATATAATTATTATATATTAATATGATAATTATTATTATTATATATTAAATCCTATTAACATGAAGAAAAAATGCCAAATTTTATATTGTTCTTGTTTAGAAATTTGGATACATTGCTAAAAAGGCTATAAATAACAAAGGGTATCCGTGTTTTTAAGAATTTTAGGGGAGTGACAGAAACATGAAACAAAATAATTAGAATGACATAAGATTTCCAAAACAGTATGAATTATATAAGTAACAAAATTTGAAGCTTAAAATTACTTTGCTTGAGAAGCTACTTAGACTAGTTACATTAAATATTTAATTAAAGATTTTAGCAACAATTCTTCCTGGAGAACTAGTCGGTCGCGAAAGGCGAGTAGTCACATATAAAAATAAAGTTGCAGCTGATATTGTATTAGGATCCTGTTGCAAAGTTGATATCAGATATATTTTTATTTTTTATGTAAGACGTTTCCACCAATGTAATTGTCTACAGTTATTAGATATATCGTAATTTTAATCTTGTCTATAAACATTTTTAGGCTGTACTTCAAATTGTGCGCTCAAGTGCTGAAATATATATAAAAAAATGTTTAGTTAAATTTTTCTGATAATTCCATTTTTTTATTTTTATTGGCAAAAATTAATAGCTTGTGGTGAAATGAAGATCATTATGAACCTTGCAGTAGAAGCAAGAGGATGTTTGTTTTCGAGAACATTCCTTTAAAGACCACATTTCACACAAAACAAACAGAAAAACGAAAGACAAGACATTAACACGCGCACCTCTACAGAACAGCATCTCTTCTCTTTATAATAACAATTGCAATGCACTGTGGGATGCGTACCTAATCAGTCATCGCCATCTATTATCCAAAAGAGAAGATAAAGTAATACAACTGCTACAAGCTTAATAATTAATAGTTTAGCGAGAAATGATTAATAAGCTAGAATAAAACTAATTTCATCCCAAGCAATGATGGATATATTTTTTATTTCACAAAATCTTCAGGAATTAGCAAAGAAAAAAAAACATTCATTTTTCCTGGCTTTTTTAATTCCCTTTTATTTTTATTTATGACGAAGTATTGTTGAGGTTTTTGTAAGTTAAATACTCTATTTTAGGCAGCCGTCACGGTAAAAATTCTTTGTTCATCAAAATTACATTTTTCTGCAAAAGTTAAAAGAAAATGAATTACGAATTGTTCCAGATGTCGCTGAAAGTTCGTAACAACTTTAGAAAAAAAAAAGATTGCAAAGAAAATGGCTTTAAAACAAACCATTTCCTATAATTTTTTTTAAATCTTAATTGCTATACGGCAGAATAACTTTGTAGAAAAGAAATGTTTTTAATAAGATAATCCTCATACATGAAAAAGTGTTGAAAACATTTAATACTTATATCATGGAAGAAAATTTTACACGCCTTTTCAGAGAATATTATTTTGTCTTGTAATTAATAATGAGGAAATACATATTTCAAAAATAATAAACAATGGTATCTCTTACTACATCATAATGCTCACAAATGTTAAATATTTCTTTACAATAGATGAGTTTAATATTACACATCCAAATTCATTTTTTATACAAAACAAATTTTGAAATGGTACTTCTGCTTTATTATTGACGGAATGATAATCGTCTTATAATCTATACTTATATAAAGCTCAATGTGTGTGTGTGCTGAGCTCTACAGGCCAGGCCATTTGACTACAGCTACCAAATTTGGTACATGTATACCTTAGAGGTTGAGAATGTGCACCTGGGGTCCCTTTTTTTGAATTTTTAATTAGAATTCTAATTATAAATTAAAAACTAAATTTCCCGCCAAAAATCTTCCATTTTCCCCACCGCCAAATGAGTAAAGCTTCGGGGTTTTTTTTTCCCCTTTTTTTCCAACAGTAATGAGGCTAGGTTAACATTTTTCGGCCGATTATTTCAAACGATTCTGTTTATTTTCTTAATGTTTGATGCATTTAAAATTAAACATTGTTAATTAATCGATCTTTCAGATTCATTCTGAAGTACTTTTGAATTAAAATAACACAGAATAAAGGAAATTAAAAATGTCTAATCTGCATAGCGTTACCCCAAATGGCGTAGAAAATTCACAATATTATATATTCCAAAATTGTTTTCATATTGTTTATTTCAGAATTGATAGTTACTTATTCCTGCATCTGGCTGGAATTAAGCTGCATTTGCGCTTTTCCACTAAATGCATCCTTTAAAAATAAAATATTTTTCCCTTTTGGATTTGATTCGAGGTTTCCGGATTATTGAGGCAAAGAGATTTTTTTTTTCAGGTACCAATAAAATAAAACTATGCAAAGGTCAATTAAAGAATTTCTCATAGCGCATGGCCCGTCGCGCGCTTTACCAAGGGGCAATGTGGATAGCTTTGTGCTTGGAGCATCCACGGACAAAAAATTACTTACACAACTGTTTTGTTCAAAAAAATTTAAAAATACAAAAAATATCGAGTTTGTAATAACAAAAAATGTAAGACTTGTCCACTTGCTAATAAGGAACAAATTAAAAACGATTTTTCAAATTTGGATTTGTTCTGTAAAAACAAAAATCTTATTTATTTATTAAATTGTTCAGAATGTAATTTGAATTACATAGGTCAAACTAGTACTGAATTAAATAAACGAATAAATGGCCACAGATCTGCTATTAAAAACTTTAGTTAAAATGAGTCTTTTGATTATGAGCTATTACACTTCCAATGTCATAATTTTGATAATATTAATATTTACATTCTGGAAGATAATATTTTTGATTTAAACAAAAGATTAGAATTGGAAAATATTTATATATGTAATTTAAAAACTTTGTTTCCTTATGGACTCAACAGCAAATTAAACGGAGAGGGCTGCGGGGATTTGGATAACCTTTGTATTTAGAATAAACTTAACATCTTTGAGGATTTTCTAGATAAGGAAAACAAAAGTAAAAGATTCAAGAGAGGAAAAGGTAGAGGAGGCAATTTTCTTAAAATTAAGAAATATCTATTCGGCTTTAGGAAAAATAAAATTAGACGGTTCATTAATAACAAATTTGAAGATTTAGTCAAAAAATTCATTCACTAAATTTATAATTCTGGATCTAATCAAATTCAAGCTTAATATAGGAAAAAACGATTTACTATTTAAAAATAAAAGTAATTTAAATAAAGAGTACTGTGTGGTGAGATTCTTGGATATTTACTTCGAAAACCTCGGGTTACCAAAAATTGTGCACAACAATAAAGAATTTTTTCCCTTAAAGGATAATGCAATAGCTTCAATAGCATTTAGTTATTCAGCAACTTTAAGAAAAAGAATCTGTAACTATAATTACTATAGTAAAAATTTAAATAGAATAGATAAGACAAATTGTAATTGCAGCAAAGACATTTATAAAGATTATATAGATGCTGACAATTATAACAGGGAATTTGAAAATTATAGAGTCTAGCTCTTTAAAAAATTTGATGGAGAGGGGAACAAATTGAGAGAAAGAGTAAGATAGATTGAGAGAAAGAGTAAACATTAAAATAAATCTTAATTTCTATCGGACAAGATTTGGATATTTTTATTTATCTAGGAAATACCATTGGCCTCCAGAGGATTTCAGAGAATTAAAAGTAAGGATTTTAGAAGAAATTAAAACAAAATTTAATGCAGATAACATTAGAACTAAAGAACAAGGAATTTATTTCAACAAAACATTGAAAAAAAAATTTAAAAGACAGATTTGTTGTTACAGTAATAGATAAATCGGCAAATAATTTCGGTTTAATTTGCAAATATTATTATAAAGAACTTCTAATTAATGAATATAACTCCAATTCAACTTACAAATTAAATAGCACCGGGAAAAAGGAATTGGATAAAAGGATGCTGGCTTTCGCTAAAAGAACTAAAATTAAGACTTGCTCTTTAAACTACCCTTACCTATTCCCAACTATAAAATTTCATAAAAAAACCAATAAAATTTAGATTTGTAACTTGTAGCACCGGTAGTTACAATTACTATACTGGGAAACATTTCTTTAAATACTTGAAAATTGTCTTAAACAAAATTAAAGATGAAGATATCTTTATTACTATTTATAGTAAAACTATCTTGGAATTTCTAAAAAATAACAATATTTATAAGCTTAATACTTATGATTTTGAAAATTTGTACACTAATCTACCTCATGAAAAGTTAATAGAGGTCTGTACTATTATATGTGACGAATATTTAAATAGAGATATTTTTACAAAAAGTACTTGGCTAGAGTTAGGTAAATATTAAAGAAAACTATGTTTTTAATGGAATTCATTTCTATAAACAAATAAAGGGGATTCCAATGGGAACAGCCTTTTCAAGTGCGTTAGCCAATATTTTTCTACATTATTATGAAAAAGAAATAATTAAACACAACTTAGTAATAGGCTGGAGATACATTGATGACTTAATTTTGTTAAATTTGGATATTCCTAGTGATGTTATTAATTGTTACCCAAAGGATTTAGTTTCGACTCAAACAAACGAAAATCAATTTATAGCTAATTATTTAGATTTAAATATTGAAATTAATAATGGAAAAACTTTAATAGGTATTTTTGATAAAAGGGATGATTTTAACTTTAAAATAATAAAATTTAGTAACTACCATTCTAATTTACACTCTAAACTTTTCAAAAATTTGATTTTTTTACAATTTAACAGGATTAAATTGTAAAATATGCAAAATATGCAATAATAAAAGTTCGTATATTTTAGCAACAAACAATCTCATTGAGAACTTAACTATTAACGAATTCCCCAAAAACTTTTGCAATATAGAGGTTTTGATAAGAGAAGGACTGTCTGATTTCTGACTTCCTCCGGTTTGTTGGCTTTGAGTTATGACTCAACAGAGGGCACTTCAACTTTGATGACGTTACGTTATGACAAAACTTAGTAAGCATATATAGCTGTAAACGTGGAAAATTTAATTTTGGTTCAATTTAACGAAGTGCATTTGCTCTAACAAGTTTACACCTCACATTGTCTTTTGGAATTATACTTTCAATTAGTAAGTACTTAGCTTTCTGGTTTAAATGATTTTGGTTCTTTTTTCTTGGTATTTTGTGGCGTGATTTGCTGTGTTTTTTTCTGGATTGTTTTTGGAAAATGTTTTTATTCTTGTGATACTAATTTTTGTCTCCAAAACCTCAATTTTCTTGGATTTTCGGGTCACGAAGGGTCAGTTGGTTGGACGAGAGTCAGACCCTTCACAGAAAAAATCCCTGGTTTGAATCCTTGCCTGAGGGTGACCCTTGAAAAAGTCTTCGGGCCGGATTCCTTTTATCTTTTTCTTTTTGAATTTTGAATGTAAAATTATTTTAATTCTATTTTGGTTTGGAATATATAAAGTATACTGAAATTACAGCGCAAAGCAATGTTAGAACAAAATATGAGGTACAAAGGAAAAAAATTCATTAATATATTTAAATTTAAATGATTCAAATACTTTAAATGCAAATGAGACATTCATAAACAATTTTTCAAAAAAGCACATATCAAACTACACTTGATATAACTGCTGGAATTATATGATTAAATTTATGCTATTAATCTTTATTTATTTAATTTTTTATGACGCTTGTTTCCAATATTAATAATGTTCAAATACAAGCAATGTCTCTTAAACGGAATAATTTGCTAACTATTCAGTGCATTAGTCTCTTGGGTATAGATAAACTAGGCACATTTATTTTATTTTCTATGCTTAACAAGCCTTTTTTTTTTTTCAAATTTCATATTGTTCTAAAAATGTTTAGTTTTATCATTGTACAAAGAAATAACATATTCTGCTGATTTCATATCTAAAATTTCAAACAAATACTAGAAAAAATTAAAGAAATATATCTATTAATGATAAATTTTGAATAGCAATTTTTTATATATACATGCTGTTTTATAATATTTTCATAAAATATTTAATAAAAAGAAGCAGAATAAAATATACTAACCATATTTTTTCATAAAAATAGAAAAAAACCGATTCAGCAAAAATATATTTATGTTACATTTTATTATTCAAGCATTGAGTAGAATATCGTTTGCATTCAAGCTGCAAAAGAAAATATTTTATATTAAAAGCGTATAACCTACGAGAGGCCAAAAAATCCGTATTAAAAAAAGTAAGATTTTGGGAGTGCAATTTCTACCTTTCACTTCAACTGAATTTCTAAATTTACAAACTGTCGCTTTCAATTTATGTAAAAGCTTTTTAAACCAAAACATTTTACAGAGTTTTTGCGCCCGAGCCTGCAATGGAAATCTTTTACTGAAAATCTTTCGTACTTATTGAGTGCGATATACATTCAGTTTACGTTTCGAATTTCAACACGAAATGTAAAAATATACTCAGACGTTCGAAAAAGGTTTGAAGGACTACATATATAGACAAGAAAATTTACTTTAGGAGTTGGAAGGATACTTGATGACATACCAAATACAATTGGTGTTAAAAAATATTTCAGTAACAGCTGTTCAAAAGATCTATACATAAATAGCAATTTTTAATTCGTTTACTAAAATAGAAAAGTTAAAAAAAAATATTTTTGAAGAAAAAGCTTTAATATTTTGAAATTAAGTATATTTTTAAAGTTGATAAATGATATACAATGTATATGCTTTAAAATATCAATCGAGAAGATAGTTTTTTTTATTTTGCAAATACTCTTATATTCATTTAATGGGCTAATTTAGTATTCTAAATTTTGATAGATATCTAAAAAATGAATTCGCTCTGAAAACAATTATCATTTAGCAAAGATATTTTTTTAAAATGTTTCACCACAACTATAATAATTAAAAGGCTATTGTATGATGCAAATATTTCCTTTATAAACAATGGAAATTGAAAATTCGTACTGCCTTTATATTACTTAAGGTATATAAAAGAAACAATACATTTATGTTTGAAAGTCACATGTCCATGTTTTTTTTACAAGAGATGGATCGATAAAATTTTTTAAATAAAAACATTTCTTCATTAATATAAAGGCTATTTGTTTACATCTACCATTGTTAATTTATCGCTAGTTATAACATTAATTGAATTAGCAAAATATATTTTTCTTCATTGAAATTCTTATATTTTTGAGTGTCAGACACTAACACTCATATTTAGCTAACAACTGTATTCCAATTTTTTTTTCTTTAGTTAAAAAAATTCCACAATAAAAAAAATGAAATAACCGCCATTTTTAACTCTTCTTTACAGAAAAGTAAATAATAATCATTTAACTTCTAAATGGATCAAAATATTGCTACAATCGAACAAGCAAAAAATCGTTGATATTCATGTAATAAATTCTTTAATATTTATATTTATTTCAATATGCACTTTAATCAAATATCATATAATTCGCAGTGAAAAATTTATCACTCAAATCTTTAAGAATTCTTCATAGAATAAACCAAAAAATTATAATTAGAACAAATCTTAAACAAAAAAAGTCGTATTGGTATGAACTCCAGGGCATTCAAACATTACTCGGAATGAAAAGGTGGATTATCTCGCAAAAACAATCAAGGAGATGTACTCACACTTGAGTGTGCTGCTGTTGAAGATTTAATCTCTTATAATAAAAAAACCTCGCTTCAAAATATATACCAAATTTAGCGAAAAAGCAAGTACCAAGACGCTCTAGGCGATATTCCATTCATTCTTTCCCTTACCTTATTTTTTAAAAATAGAAGAGAAAATATGGTAACAGCACGTATAATTAACTGGATGATCATCCACCCAGCTTTACTAAATAAATTTGAACTTTATGACAATCCTGATCGTCTATCCTTTAACCAAGAAAATGACATTGAACATATTTTCGGAGCACTGTTTGAAATATTCAACTCAAAGAACATATTTTTGGAACAAACTCACTTTCAATCACCAAGAAATTTTGTCTCTTAAATTTTTTTTTTCAAAAAAACTCTTTCAAGACCGTTTTCTCAAATTTTTCTTCGTTCACTGAAGATTTTTTGATATTTCTCAATTCTGACTCTCTGGTATTAGGAATGACAGCCTTTGTAGCCTTTATATTAAAAATCCCAAATTTTCCATTCCGATAATAAATAATCATATTATTCACATGTTATTCAATAATTACCTACAAAAATATTTAAAAAATTGAACAGTTTTTAGGCGAAACCCTTGCGGTTATTTACATTCATAAATTTTTTGAATTTTTTTTCTTTCTGATTTGCTTGTAGAACAGTTCATTAAATAATTTTAATGAAATTATAAGAACTTTTTCAATCAATTTAATTTTAAAAAAAAGACAAGGAATATTTGTAGAACAGAATAATGACTTTTATTAGTTCAGTATTTTCCAAAAATTCTCCACCTATGTGAGCACTTACGTTTTTTTTTTTTTTTCACCCTTCAAATTTACATAATCTGGGAATGTTCCCTGTCAGCTCCATATAGCTATATTTTATTCGCTAAAATTCGCAATTTTAAGACCTTTTCCCCATCTGTTGCCATATTTCAAATAAACATAATCGGAAGGCGCCAATATTAAAAGCTCATCTTTCACCGGAGGGTGATAATATAGACATGCATAATCCTCATTAAGTGACACCACGTGCAGCAAGCAACAGAAGATAAATGATCCCTCCTTCACTTCCTTTCAGTTCAGAACTATTTTCAATTATGCGACAATGAGAATAAATCGCTTGGCGAGAATCTGGGAAACTATTCTTTGTTGGGCGGTCATTCAACTCCACTTCCAGTTTCCGTATCTTATGTAAAAACACAAAAAAATAATAATAATGCAGGAAAAAGAATGACTGCATTAGCACAATAAAAAATATTCAAAATCAACAAGCCGTGAAAAAATGCATTTTCATGGCTTTTATAGTGTAATCGAATAACTTCCGGAATTCGAAAAAAATGGCATTTCACCGTTTGGTGCTAAATACATATGAAAATGTAAAACTGCAGACTTAAAACATCGTACATTATTTTTGCGTGAAAATTAAGTTGATAAATAAGAAGTTCAATTTAATTCAAATGAATGACAAATATTAACAGTTACTTTTGAAAAAATGATAAAGAATTGAAACTGTTGAGGTGAAAAAAATTCTTATATATTAAATTAAAAATAATGTTATTTTAAAAATAACCAGAAATGAAAAGTTTTGAAATATAGGACTCAAGGTTCGAACCAAATTTTTTTTAAAGTACTATTTTGCTTTATTTTTCTAATTAAATAGTATATAAACATAATAAAAATATAAAAAACGAATTTCTGTACAAATCCTATTTTTTAATGGACTAATTCGAAGTAAATTGCAACAAAATTTGACCAAAAGGGTTAACACTGTACACAAAATTCTAATAAGATAATCACGATTTTCTTTACACACTAGGCACAAAACACAGTTTTCTTCAGAAATAAACTAAAATCTAAAAGACATATTAAAATGAAAAGAATAATACAAAGAGTTAAATGTTACAACATAGACATTCTAAATTTCCCACTTATTTTCTAATAAAAAAGGCTATAAATAAAAAAAAAGTACAATTTTTATCAAAACTTTTAGTGCAATTTAATAAAAAAATAGTATGTAGAACATTACCTTTAAAAGGTTATTAAAAATTTTAATTAGTGTTGGAGATATGTTAAAAATTGATAATTTATTTAAAAAAATTATCTTGAGAAAAACGGGCTTAAAATTTGTAATTACCGTAAAAAAGTATTTACTCGTTAGAAAATAATCTAAACTTCTCCCCACGAATAAGTTAAACCTTCTTTTTCTTCATATTATGAACATTTTTTCTTTAACAGAGCTCGCATTTTATTTCTGTGGGTTTTTTTAGGTGCTAATAAGTGTTTTTCTGAATTCCAAATTGGTTCATGATCAAAACGTTTTAGAC
This sequence comes from Argiope aurantia, assembly GCA_026543865.1. Classification (NCBI taxonomy): domain Eukaryota; kingdom Metazoa; phylum Arthropoda; class Arachnida; order Araneae; family Araneidae; genus Argiope; species Argiope aurantia. The sequence continues at coordinate 314,638 of JAPMOR010008997.1, forward strand.
TTTTCTAAAGTATAATTACTAAAATTTTAATAATAATAAATAAAATAAAAGGCATTAGAAGACTTGAAGGTTATTTTTTCAGATATGGTCTTATAACACAGAAAATAATACGTAACAAAATCTGTTTCGAAATAGAACAGAGTTGCCACTTTTCAAGGTCGCCGATATTGTGGATCCGGTTACATCAATCTCTGGTTTCGTTTTCCATTACGATTGAATTGCGGCACATTGTCACAGTTTGCTTTCGTTTCCACTTGAGATTTTTTTTTTCTTTTCTTCTTCTTCTTCTTTCCAATTTTATTGATCGTGTTTCTAATGTTTTCAAACTTATCGTACATTTTTATTTAACTTGATTTTTTTCTTCGAGTTATTAAGATGGAATTATGCAATCGCCTTTATTACTCACTTCCTGATATGCTAGAACAATCAGGAAGTCAATAAAAAAATTCGATAATATTAACGAAAAAAATATTAATCTGTTTTAAGAATTTCATATACACATATATCTTGATGGCAATGCTATTTTTATATTTTAAGAGTTTAATTATAAATAAACTGATTGATTGGTTTAATTGCATTTTGTTTTCGCACGTGTTATGCCATAAGTAGTGAAATTCAGAAAAATATTTAAAAACTCCATAGTAATTTAATAATGATTATGCAATAGAAGTTTAGTTCTTACTAACTGGCAACGCATCAAGTGATCAAGACGACAGAACATTTAACTCTATGCCCCTCCCCCCTCGGCTTTCGCGAGATAGAAAATCGGAAATTGGAGACGCCAAGAATTCATCAAATTCGCTGTTCGAAATTTGATGAATTCTTGGCGTTTGATTTTCATTTCAAGAAACAGCTAAGTACTTTAATTCTCCTTGTTGTTTGTTTTAATTGTCCGTGTTCGTCCTAAATGTCCAGTTTAATTCTTGCTGTATTTAAAATATTTAAAAGATTCAGGATTTTGTTCACCATCGATCTATAATTTTACACTCGAACCCATACGAATTTTAAGTTTAAAAAAATCTAAATGTGTAGCGGTTACAATTACTGCCTTATCCTTTCTTCATAGGTGGCGCTACTAGAGCCACCTATCAAGAGCCATGTTTTCCCATGATTCCTCATTCTTGTCTCTTGTGTTGTCCTTGCTTGTCGTGTGTATTTGTTCTATGCCTTGTTCTTCAATATGCTTGTGTTAAATGTTTGTGCCGTGGAACTTAACCCGCTAATAAAAAAGTAGTTCCTGAAACTGAACTCATTCTTTCATCCATGGCATAACACATAATAAAGAGTCTCGTCCCTCTACAAATGAAAAAAGAAATCTATTTTTTTATAACGCTACAAAGAACTGTTTTTAAGAAATTGTTTTCATTAAAACTTTTATTCAATTTATAACAATTATTAAAGGAAATACATATAGTTTTTCATAATACAAAAAAATGGCGCTGCTTAACGGACTCATGGCAACAGAAAAATAAGGATTCGGAAGAGCTCAGGTGGAAAATGTCGAATGCATTGTGGAAGTTTTATTTTTGAATGCATTGTGGAAGTTTTATTTTTGAATGCATTGTGGAAGTTTTATTTTTGAATCTATTGCATATCGTTCTACAAGACAAAGACGTAACGACAGGGCATCGTCTTCGCAATAGGAAGTTAGATGACTTGAACGGTGCATTTGGCCTATTTAATATCACATGACAAATTCTATTAAATCCGAATTGTGCCAATACAGTGCAGTATTAAACAACATTAAAAAAATTCTTCATTTGAAAAAATATAATACTTGTATACTTTTCTTACTGAAATAAGAACAATTCATCTTAGATATTTTTCCTCGTTAGGCCTTAGATCTTGTCCACAATCTAAACTCATGTCAGCTGAGACCATACAGAGCTCGAAGTCCGTTCTGCAGTAATATGGAAGTAGGGGGCCAGTTCGAGTATTATCCTCCTTATTTGACCATGATTCAAAATTATGCGATCTATAGCTCCAAAATCGTTGATCTAACTCAATTAAAACTATCAAATCAGCCTGAAAACTACTAAATCGAACAATTGAAGGTTTTCTAAAACTTTTTTTCTTTAACGACCCCTTTCTCTTCTGAAAAATTGAATCCCAGTTTTTCTATGAAACATTTTACCGTTATCCAGTAATGAGAAAAATAAATAATAATACATTAATAAATGATAAATAAAACGAAAATGAATGATTCCGCAAAACTCTAATGAGTCATTTTGATTGACCATTTTCTTCATCATTTTTGCTTAAATGTGTTGAAAAATATTAAAAAAGAAGTATTTCGAGGATGTTGCCATTCCTAATATTTATTCTGATATATTACGATCAGCTGTTTAAGATGACTTGATTTACTTCATTTGTTAAGTTTCTTTTTATTAATTTTAATTATATTTAAATATTATATTCAACTATATTTAAAGTTTAACTCGGCTTCGCTCAAATTTAAAATATTATCATACAAATTTTTATTTTAATTTGGATAAAAACTTTAATATAAAAATACATTTGTATGAAACATTACATACAAAATCCTCTTATCGGCTGTAATTTATATTTTTAATTACACAAAAATATCAACTGTACTTAAATTATAAATTTCTTAGCTTTTTTTTAAAAAAAAAATTAGATGGCACCAGAGGATTTTTAAAAACTATCAAAAGGAGATTTCCCTATAAGTTAGTAAAAGTTTTTAAAAAATAATGAAAAATGTTGTTAAATATGATGATTAAAAATATTTACAATACTTTTTAATTAATAGAAATGTTAACACTGAGGATTTACATGCATCGGAACATAATTGTTAATTAATAAAAATCAAATATTTAATAAATTGTTCAGAAATTTTCATCAAAAATTTTAGCAAAAAAATTAAGAAATAAATCAGATCACGAATATAGTATTCGTGATCAAAATTTGAAGAAAACTTAGTCAGTATTTTGGGTTTCTTCAGCGTACAAACTCTTCAGGTGTTTTGTATTGATTTATATTGCATGTTTTGAAGAGATGAAAATTATATCTACCATTTATTGCAAAATAACGGTTCCCGATTCATAAGAAACGTTTACTTTCCCAGTGGCGTAGACATAGATACCTTAGGGACAATGAAAATAAAGCAATTGCATTCACCTTTTAAGCTAAATATGGTTAGGCATAGAATAAATACTACGCGCCATTTTTTTGTTCTCTTGTCCATCCAACATTTTTCTATCATATTATCAAAAGGGACATAGAAATAAACTATAGTTTTATGAGTGATCTATTGAGATAGCAAAAGCATCGTTTGACAAAAGCAAATTGCCAAAAATTTCTGAAAATAAGAACGAATAACCTGAAAGTCAGATAGAAAAAAAAGCAGAAATCAGTCAGACACCACAAGAAGAAAAATAAAAAGATGAATTTCCATTTTCTATGAGGTGGGACACGGCAGAAACGTAATAGCAGTAATCTTGGAGATCTTTCAAGAATCAAAATTTTGGAAAACACAAATTTTCCTTTTCATGATTCTCTACAACTAAAGCATCAATCCAAGAGCGATTGTTTGCAACTGAGACTTATCTCGAATCAATGGGTCGAGAGAAGGGAAAAAAATGTCCACCACTTACACAAATGTTTTATTTTTATTTTTTCATCTCTTTTTCTTGTCATACGGCTCATGATACTTTCCAGATCACTACCTGCCCGTGCCATCGCAATTTTGGAAGCCTGTGATAGGCCATCAGGAAGATGGTCTCGGCCAATGATAAACGAAAGGAATCGCATTCGAGAGAAGTCTCGTCGTCATCGATTGTCTATATTCTATTGCAGATATTTGTCTTGCAGGACAGGACGTCATTTGCCATGTGAGGAATAAGAATGTTCTTTTCTGTTTGGTTGAAGAGCAAAAAAAGAAAGAAATCTGAAAGTAGAACAAAAAGAAAAAAGAGAAAAGGAAAGGAATAAAAATGGAAGGTGGAAATTTTTTGTATGAGACGAATATACGGAATCTTTTTCGTAATCGAATGAAAAACTTCTTTCATTAGCGGTAAAAGCAGGCGGATCTTTCTTTTCTTCTCTTTCTTTCTTCTTCTATCAAACCTGCATGAGACAGGTGAAATGTTTCTTTTTTTACTTTATTTAAATTGTATGACTTTCAGATGTAGAATTCAATCATAAGAAAATAATAAAATAATAATAATAATAATGTTTTTGGTTAAATAAATACGCTTTGTGAATTAATTTTCATACAATTTTTTTTTACATGACCGTTTTAATAAGAAAAAAAGATAAGAACATTCGTTTGTTTTATAAAAATAAAATTAGAAATTTGGTTTCATAGACTGTTGGACGAAAATCTGCTTTAAAAAAATAATGGGGTCTGTATTACATATAATGGTTGGATTCAAAAAGTTGCTAAATATTTTGCTATATAATAAAAAAAGAAAAATTAAAATAGGGGAAAGAGAAAGAAAAGGAAAGGGATAAAATTTCTGGAAAGTGGATAGAAGGTGGATCCTGAGACGAATACACGGAATCGTTTTCATAATCGAATGAAAAACTTCTTTCATTAGAGGTAAAAGCAGCGATCTTTCTTTTCTTCCATCAAACCTGCGTCAGGCAAGTGATCTTTTTTTTTAATTTCATTTAAACTGCATGATTTTCAGATGTAGAATTCAATAATATAAAAAAATAATCCAATTATATTATAAAATTAACTTCAATTAAAAAGATTTTTAAAAAATTCCGTTTTATTACGTTTTGCGAATTACTTTTCTTACAATATTTTGGATCGCTATTTCATTAAAAAAAAAAAAGAGCATTCGTTTGTTTTATATAAAATAAAATCAGAAATTTTGTTTCATACATATAGGACGAAAATCCACTCAATTCAATAATAAAGACTATATTATATGCGTACAATGGTTAGACCCTAAAAGTTTCTAAACATTCTGCTGTATGAATTTATTTATATTTATGAACTTTTTGCATTCTTTACATATACATGACAACTAGACAAATGATTCTGTAATCCCGGCCGCGGTGGCCTGGTGGTACGGTCTCGGCTTCGGAACCGGAGGGTTTCAGGTTCGAGACCCGATTCCACCGAAGAACCGTCGTGTAAGGGGGTCAGTTGCACGCTAAATCCGTCCTGACCAAATGTCTTCCCGCTGGTGTGGTGTGGTGTGGAGAGGGGGGGTGCCAGCTCAGGTGCCGTCTTCGTCATCTGACCGCGGTTCAAAATTACGAGGTCCGTCCCAAAATAGCCCAAGTGTTGCTTTAAACGGGACGTTAATATAACTAAACCTTAAGATTCTGTAATCCCAGAAGCAGGAAGTTTGGAAGGAAAAAGAAAATAGAAGACTTTCTGTTTGGAATAAAAATCTATATATATTTAGGAAGTATACGTTAGTAACAGTGGTTAGTTGAGATTCTTAATTAAGAGACTCCTGAGCAAGTAAAGAAAGTATGTTCAAGATGAAAGCTTATTACTCTCTCTCTTATAAGTGATATAGAGGAAGTATAATAATCGCCAGAAAATTCGAAATCAAGATTTTTGATGAATTTCCACGTTTTAGACTTTTCCGGGTTCGAAAAACACACATTTGGAAAATCAGTCTGTTACAATCAATCTATCAGTCTGTCACAAAAATAACTCAAAACGCTTTGAGCTAGAGAGTTGAAATTTGTCATCCGGTCTTTACAACAAATTTGCAGATTTTTATCAAATTTAGTTCAAATTCCGCTTAGAGGAAGTCTATCGGTCTGTCTGTCCGAATATAAGTTAACACAGTAATTGCAAAATGAAGAGAGCTAGATAGATAAAAATTCGGTACACATATTGAATATCGGTATTGAAGACACCTGGGAAATTTTGAACCAAATTCAGCAACGAGTTGACTGTATGTCAGTCTGTACTTTTAGAAACATGTAAACGCGATAATTTAAAATATATTACATATGGCATGGGATTTTGTAGCTACAAGTACAATTTTGTATTATATTTTTATTTCAGACAGTTGTGAAAAACGTATCTAAAAAACAAATTCGAATTTTGGATACTATTGGCACATGCCAGGGATTAATCACCAAAAAAACTCGCCAAGGATCGCCCGATAGATTCTATAAAAATACTAAATTCACGCCAAAAATTAAGTTCTCAAAATTATTGTATGCCAGTGCCTGCAACGTGTTCTCTGGGCCTTTATTAGAGTATGCGAGAAAGTTTTGGGGAGATCACGTCCGCTGGTTTTTACAACAGCCTGGTAAGACGGTATGGATTTCAAGCTTGGTAGATATATATCTCTTAGTACTCCTGTTATCAAAGTGGATTTTATAAATCCTCCGAAAAAAAGATAAGATTATGAAAATGATAAATGCAGAGAATGCAAACCAGTACTTTAATATTGGGATTGAGTGTGTGTGGTTTCGTTGGATAAAGAAGAGAAACTAAAATGCTTTTTGGAACACCCTTTACCTAGAATCTGACAAATCCACAATACTAATCACCGTACTCATCTAATTTGTTCATCGCCACCCCTCAATAAAATTAATCGCTTCAGTTTGTTGCGGGTTTCTCTCTCTGTTCTTTCCTTCTTTGGTTATTGCATTCATATAAGCAAAAATACTATCTCTTTTCTGATAGGGTAACTCTCCAAGTTTTTGATCTAATTTGTTCATCACCACCCCTCAATCAGTTGAGTTCATTAAAATATAGGGGTGATGAAAAAGATGGAGGTATTTATTTTTCATCAAACAATATACAGAAGTGTTACATATGTTCCATATTAAATAATAATAATACGATCCAGAAAAAATTAAAAAGAGAAACTAAAAAAATTGCACATAAGGAACTCCGAAAGACGCTCATCTTATAACTACTTGTCACCTCTGTGTGAAAAAAAAACAATCAGAAGTGATAAGGGCGTTATTCTGAAACGAACAGTAAATATTGACAAATAATCAGCCCAATGAAAACAGGATCAAACATTTGAACCATCTACAATGTGTTTTGAGTTATCTTTGTTTCTTGATAACGAATGTTATAGATTTCATATAATAAACGTACTTTTTCTAGATATATTTCATCTAATATCTGTAAAAAAAACTATAGTTTTGGTCTGAAGATCATACACCAAATTTCATATATCTAGCATTTCTAATTTATCATGGCCACTGACAAATCAATGTACATTCTTAAAGGTCAATGCAATACATTTTTATTAATAACACCTGGTTGATGTGATTAATCGATTAATCACATTTACCGGTTATTGTTAATAATGACCGATTAATCGTTTTGATCATCACACATACAGAGTTGTGTATAATCATACACATAACAGTTTTGATCATCACACATACACAGTTGTGTATAATTATACACATAACAGTTTTGATCATCACACATAATTTAAAAAAAAAAACAGCATTTCAGCATTCAATTTAGATCTGAAGGTCATATACCAAATTTCACCCATTTAGAGTTTTTGATTTATCATGTCCGCTGACAAATCGATATTATAAAGGTCAACGTGAAGAATCAGTTTTTATTAACAACAACCTGAGGGGTTAATTAATCGATTAATCACATTTACCGGTTATTGTTAATAATAATCGATATATGTGATTACCTGTTAATAATAATACCGATTATTGTTAATAATCACTTTGATCATAATAGATATATCGTTTCAAAACAGCTTTTCAAGGTTGAGAGGTTTAAAAAGTGGGATTTATCAAAATTTCGATATCGAATTTTTTTTTTTTTTTAACAAGAATACTTTTTCCTTAGATATTTTACACGCGGGAAAGAAAAACATTTTTTTCTGCGTTTTTTTTTTTCTGTACAAATTTTTTCTAACATTTAATTTGTAGTAAAAAATTAAAAATTTAAAAAACTGACAATAATTACTACAACAAAAAACTCTACTTTTTACAACAACAATAAAAATGTTTCGTAAGCATTGTTGCAAATTTCTGTATCTACCTTATGCTTTTAAAATTCGCCCTTAATGTTTTTTGCACCTTATTCAGAGCTGTGGAAACAGTTCTCGCTGAACGCTTATGATGTCATTTCAAAATGCCAATTAAAAGGAAAGAAAAAAGAGCATTCAGTTCAGTGACTCATTACAGAATTAGATTTTAAAAAAAACTATACGCTTCCTTTTGTTCAAGATGACTCATGACCATAATCTTCCTTTCTCACTATTTTTAAATAAGACAAACACAATTAAAAATATACATGACGCAAACAATGATAATAAACAACTCAACTCAACCCAAGAGAAACCAACAGAAAACAAATTATGCGACCGTTTCCTTTGACGTACAAATCACGCAAAAAAAATGTTTAAACGACTTTTTTTCCCACTTTTCACAGAAATATATGTAAGAAAATTTAATTAAGAAATCTATTTGGCAAATGCACTCCGTTTTCGACAAAATATACCTCCGACAAATTATTCATGAAGAAAATAATGTAAAAGTTAAGGATTCATTAGCTTAAAGGATTGCAAAATGCGGCTTTCAGTATCACTGTATTGTTCTTTAAACTACGCATTGTCGCTCTTGGTATATTTTGTATTTGTTTTCCTAGAAGATTAGTCATTATTCGAAAATTGCATAGTTGGGAATTATGCAAAAAAGGATTTTGAACCTCAGCCATTTTAATCCTTAAGTTTTGTTAGAAAAAAAAATATTTATCGAAGTTTATGATTAAATACAGAATTGAGACGTTTTTCACGTACTTTCTCGTAAGTATATTACTTCAAATGACTGGTCCAAAAGACCATTGTCTCGGTGAGAGCTATTCAAAAATTTCTCAAATGAAATCTATAAAACCTTTCTTAAAGTACCCAAAATTATTTTTTTGCCATAACTTACTATCGATATTTCCCGAATTCTAATTCTGATGATAAATTATTATAACTTTGGAAATTATCACTGGAAAAAAAATTTGGAAATAATAAAATTCAAATCAAATCAGATTCCAATCCATTGAGTTTGTTTGGGTCCCAGTTTGGCTAAAGTGCTCTTTTCCATGATAAACACAATATTTTTAAAATCTGCTTTTGTTTACAGCAACTTGATCTAACTTCTTGTCATCCGAGACCAACAGAGCCCTAAATTCCGTTCTTCAGCTCCTAATACACAAATGTGATACGTAAATATGGTAATAGGATAGAAATTTCATTTGGAAAACTTCATTTGGGAAAGAAAATAGAGAAATGTTTTTAAATGGATGTTTTCACAATCCCCTTGTAAATAAACACAACAGTTAAAAGGTGTCGAAAATTAACGTAATATTTCGCCACCATTCGTGCAATAAATTGTTGGCAACCCTATTAAAAAACATTTGACAGCTGATAGTAAAAAAAAGTAAAAATGCAACGTTTATACGATAGAACAACGCGTTTTCATTGTTGAACAATATTTCAAAAATAATGAATGTCTGGGCGGCTACAGTTCAAAAAGTTGAGAATTGGTCCCCTAGATCGCGCGATTTAACACCGCTGGATTTCTTTTTATGGGGTTATTTGAAGTCAAAAATCTAATCCAACAAGCTCACAAGTTGTGAAAATTCAATGTTGCATCAACGAAATTCAGCCACATTTATGCATAATGGTGATAGAAAATTTCGACAAAAGAGTGCGTATGTGCCAGCAAAGTCGTGGAGGTCATTTGCCCTTTGTGTTATTCCATGAATAACCCAATACTGTGTACTTTACAATTCAATAAAAATATAACAATTTAAAGGGAAAAAAAACTGGTTTTTATTTAATTCAAATCTTGCATTAACAAGCTGTTCTATCCTGTAACGATTCATTTTTACCAACCCTAAGCTATCAGCTGTCAACTGTGTTTTTTAAATAGGGTTGCCAATACTTTACTGCAATAATGTCAATAAATTCAAATTCTGTGTTAGTTTTGGGACACTTTTAAAAGTGCTAATCGTCTCATAATTATAGTACTTAAATACGATTCCGCTGATTGTGGGAAATCTTTTGATTCAGGTACACTGAGATACATATTTACAGTTAAAATATTGATTTGCGATGCCTAGTTTAGCATTGGCACACCACAATGATTAGAGAGTAAAACATATAACGTTTTTAAATTACTGAAGATTGGGGTTCAGTACTCTGATTGCTGCATTATTCAAGAACATATATGCTTATGTGTGCTTTAGCAGGACATAGTATTGTGGTTGTTGATTTGTTCAGTAGATTTTCATAAGTTTTCTTAAAAGAAAACTAAATATGGGCCAATTTACAAAGTAAATCTTCCAAGGAGGCAATCTAATCTCATATGGAACAATTAAGTCAGACTTCTACCATAGATTATATCAAATTATTCCAAGGTCACTTAAGCTAATAAATTATAAAAAGTATCCATGAGAACTTAGTTCACGGCTTCCTGTACTTTAAATCAAAAGGGATCAACACCGTCATCATTAAAAGCACTAAAAATGGGCAGATTTTTTTTAATTAAGTTCTGAGACATTGAGTAAAATGTAGAGGGCCAGAAAAAAAAAATTCATAAACTCAGAAATTGTTATTTAAGGCTGAATTAGGGAACCACAGTATAACTTGCAACATTTAACACAACACCTTTGTTTCTAGAACTCATGTGGCTCCTTTTCGGTTTGGTATAGATGTAGATGGACTTGATTACAAAAAAAAAAAAAGAAAGAAAGAAAGGAAAAATTACACTGCAATCAATTGAAATGAAACATACAAATGACAAAATACGAATACATATAACATAACAATAAAAATGATAAAAGCTAGAATGAAAAATGTCTGGAGTATAACAAACCTGGATGAATGAACATAACAACAGAGAACATAAGAGAAGAAAAAATAAAGCAGTTATAAAAATTAGATACTTGAGGAGGCTTAAGGATATATTACGAATAAAATACGAGGTGTATTTAAATATTGAATGAAAAAATGGATAGGGTTAATCTGATTGGAATAATTCTCCGTGTAACAACAGGAGAAAAAACGTGATATCACAGAAACGTTCAATTACATGTTAGATGACTTATGTCAAGATTCAGAAATTTTGTACATCAAATAACCAAGTTACATTTGTCGCTAAACTATTATACCATTTGAATTGATATTGTGTTAACAATATTAGGTGCTTGCATGCATTTTAATCAATGACACCTATTGGTAAACACGAGAAGTGTCTATATAAATGACAACGGTTTGGGGTTTTACCAATTTGCTATTAGTTTACTGTTATCTGTTTGACAGTTTTTCATTTAATATTATTGAGTTATTCAGTGTATAAAGACCCCCAATCGTGGAATGCTCCAAATTGCATTTTCGGCATATTTTTTGTTTGTTTGATCTGAAGCCCATCAGACACTTTTAGAAACTTACGGTGACGCTGCTCCGTCACATCCCGATTGTCGGTTTCGGTTTCGACAGTTTAAGAGTGGTGATTTCTATGTTACTGTCAAAGAACGGCCTGGAGGACCAAAAAAAATTCGAAGACAATCAATTGCAAGACTTGTTGGATGAAAATGGGAAAAAGTTGTAGAAAATAATGGAAAGTATTTTGATTATTAGGCAAATTTTTTATTTATATTATGCAAATTTTTCTCAACAAATGCCTTTTTAAAGTGAAAAATGATCAAAATATATGCAACCACCTAATAAAAGAAATCTTAAGTATGTCAAGATTATAAATCTGACACCAAAGCAAGGTACAAAGAACGGAAATCATGACTGTAAACTATATATAAGACGCCTTCATACTCGCAAAAAATATCGCTGTCTCGTATCCAGGAAAGTTGTTATAAGAAAAGCAATAGAAGGTAGGGAGAGAGGGGATGTTATTTCGTTCGAATTACACCGGACGGAAGAAAATCGGTTGCAGCTAGCAGACACTATTTTCGTAAATACGAAATGTTGAATCCGGTATCTTAAGAAAAGGATTCCTTCTCAATGAAAACAAGCCAACTTTGGAATCCTGTGCTTTAAGAAGCAACCGTTTTTCCGAAATGGTCCTACTGCTTTATATTTTTTTGTATAAAAAAAGACGACATATTGGAATCGCTGAAAATTCGACCTTGAGATTTTGATGAATATATCCATGCCAAGACCTACCTGGGCTCGAATAAAATACTTTTGTTGTGAAGTCTTTAGCAAAACAGAGGACAGAAATTGCTGCCAGTTAATTGAATGTTATTTATTCCAAAATTATAGATTAGTATTACATTTTGGATTCAGTCCGTCAAAAAAATGGAACTAAATTTGTTTATATTGAACACAATAACTCATAAAGCAGATCCCAGAATTTAAAAAATTTAATTTCCTAATTCGATGCGAGATTCCAATTCGGACAATTATATTTTAATTTTTTTCATAATATAAAGGGATTTGTGATAATGATGCGTTTTTAACAGATTTTTGCATTTTAAATTACTCGTGTCAGACACATTGTGAGAAAAAAGGTTAAATCTCATAATAAATAGCATTTAATTTTCATTAAAGTAGCATTTTAAAATTAACTATGCATAGAGGTTTGTCGCTGAAGCTGTCTAGAACAATATCGGAATAGAACACAACATAATATTGTAAAATTTTGAAATTTATTTCGTTTTGCTTGAAAATCAAACTTAAAACATTACCATGCCATGATGCGTCGGACAAGTTCAAATTCTCAATTTTATCAAAAATTTTAGATGTATTTATTTATCTGCATGTTTTTATCCTCCTTCAAAGAAGTTGTCAACATTTTTTATGACCTCGATTATTTGTCAATCGCATTTCTCTTCTGATCAAAATAGAGAATAAATATAAATACTTTTAATGATCTGGAGGAACTAAATATTTTTACTTTCTGTGAACTGCGCATTTTGCAACGATAATTAAACATGATTTACAAAAAATATTGAAAAAAATAAAGAAAGATATAAGTGGCATCATTTGAAAATATAATTTTCTAAATTTTAGGATGATCTTGAAATTGCTTTCTTCTGATAATATCTTTGAAACTATCAGAGAAAAACATCAAAATTAAAATATAAATGCCAATTTATCAATTAAAGAAATGGTTTTGGATATTTTTATACTGATATCAATTGGAAACATTTTGTTCTATATCCTCAAGACAAAATTGCGGGGCTACAGATTATTTGCTTAAAGACCATAAATAAAAATTTTATCAAAACATTTTTAATAATATTTTTAAAAAAATTTGTTTGCTTTCTATTTTTTGATTCGCTGCATTTTCTCTTCTTATAAGTACATTCAATAATTGTATAAAACCAATATAATATTTTTACAACAAATTAATTTTTTCAATTTCCAGAAAGTTATTTTTATCAATTATTTAAATTGACATCTAAATAGTAAAAAATTACAATTTTTGGATATATTTTTCAAAAATATTGGCACTCAGTGAAAATGAACTTAAACCATATATAATCAGATGGCAATCTAATCCATTTATCAATAATTACATTTAATTATAGTCAAACTTAATTAAACCGGTCTATCGTCGTCATTAATTTAATAAATAAACCGTGAGATGATTCAGAAATCGCGAGATATTTCGTACAATTATATTTTGATATGTAAATCAAGTAACATTAAAATACCATACAGTGTCATTAAAAATAATCGTACCCAGTGCATATGATTACAATTTTTTTAAACAATAATAAATAGAAGAAATTTGAATATAGACAGAAATTTAAAGTTTTTTTTAGGAGTAATAATCACCAATATAACTTCCCTTGGTCGTACGGGCAGCATCATTACGATAGTCCATATTATTCTGACGTTAAGCATTCTTAATATACTTTTAATTCACTCATTGTTACACTTAGAGGATAGATATACCAAGATCGCTGCATCCCAATGGAATGAAAATAAAAGGAACAATTTAAAAAAATCTAGGCAGCCACATGCAAACGGCTATTAAGAACATGGTCAAAAGAAATTAGATATGGCAATTAATCCATACTAATTACTTTTGGTTGTGTTTATTTTCAATTAAATATGTTTAGCATATGAGTCTCCATTATTTCACCAAGAAAATATCTTTAAGCATGAAACTGATAGATATCAAAACTATAAGCCTTATGCCTGTTCTTTTAATTGTGTATAAAAACAATACTAAATAAAATGAAGTCTCACGGCAACACACAGCTAATTAAAACATTCTATCTTTTAATTTCCTTTGTACTATAACTTCACTTTCGTATTCCTCATGTGAATACATGGATATTAAACAGAATCCTTTTTTCTCAGTTTTCAACAATAAAAGAAAATGTCACGATTAAATACTTGATGGAATAGTGAAAATGATTTGAGTTTCAGTTCGATAATGAATTCAAAAGTGTATCATAGGAAATTAAACGAAAAAATTTTTTAAAATTATAAAATTTATGGAAAATTCAAACAATTAAAATGGCATCATTTAAAAAATATTTTAAAACTTTTAAAAAATAATTTTTGTGTTATAATATTTTCGAGAATTATCGTAGGTGATCTCTAAAATCACGCTTGATTTTTTAATTAAATCAATTCTAATTAAATTTTTTTTAAATAAAATATTCTCATATTTTAAAGTGTGCCAAATTTGGTACCTCTAGGTCAAACAGTCCCTTCTATAAAACATCAATACACACAGAAACTTTTTCTTTATTATTTGTAAAGATAACATGCAAAAATATATATATATATAATTTTTGCGTTCAAACTAATCCTTCTTTTCACTGTTTACACGAGATTTATAGTCATTAATAATTAGCAAAACTATTTTGAGAACTCCTGTAATTTTAATTAATTTTAGAAACAAAATTTATATTCAAATAATTGCTTAAAACATTTCAAGTTGAAAGTGTTTTTAACTCTACTCCAAATCTGCACTCTACTTCAAGTAATAACTTTGTTTTTGCAATGCGAGAAAGCATTAAAAAATAAAAGAAAATTCATTTCTGCAAACATTCTATCAAAAATATCGAAATATATATTTCATGAAGATTTTCATTTTTTTTTTTACTAATAATATCAACTGAATGTTAGAATTGAATTAAATTAAAATCCAACAAGGCGCATAATATGAATTGGAAAATAGCAAAATAAATACTTTTAGAATTATAGCTGACTAAATTTTAAAGTTAAACCCATTTCTTAATTGAAAAGCATGTTTACGAACCTACGCAACTGCATATTCATTCAATTAAGGAAGATAGAAATAAAAAAAAAATTTAAATTCCACTGCATTTTAAATAGATGTTTTCGAATATTTTTTTTTATGTTGATAGAATTATGTCGTCATAATTAATTATAAAAAAAATTGAGAGTTCCATGAATTTTGTTGTAAACAGCGAAAAAACTTACACAGAAAACTGGCGAGATTTTTATTCCATTGAAAAACCAACCCAGTTAGAAGTCTGAAGTCCTAATTTACAAAAGTTTCTCACATTGGACAAATTTTAAGAGGCAAGCAAAAAATTGAAATAGATTTTTAAAGAAACTCCTTTTTAATAAATAATATTTATAAATTCTACTCATTAGTTGTATTTTCTTAAATTTTATTAAATAATATACTTTCTTACACATTTTAATTCTAAGTTTAAGTTAAAGACTATAGTTAATCTTTTTCAATATTCTCATTAACTTGTTATATGAATAACCAAGAATTTAAAATAATTACACAAAAACACAAATTAACAAACTGTGTTCAGAACGAATCGAACGAACGAATAAATGGAGTTCTAGAACGAATCGAAATGAATAGATTTTAAAGAAAATATCTTCGTAAGAACGCCAATTTTTTTTCCTTTAAACTTTTGAAGCACACGATTTTTTTTATTATAAAAATTGGAAGGAAACATTCATTTCATTTATTTAACATAAAGTAATTAATCAAAATAAGTAATAACATTACAGCAAGTTCTTTTTTTACAGGTAGGACATACAGAATCCAACCACTTCACAACCTCGAAATTACCATAAAACATCAAATAGTGTGTG
>JAPMOR010008997.1:330639-356639 GCA_026543865.1 Argiope aurantia
TTTTTAATAAAATTTCCAAATTATTTTTTAACATTTTTCAACAATACTTTTCATTGTATTAATTACTGTGTGTTACCATTCACGAGTGTTGCGATGATATTCAATGTATATTTGTGTGCACGTTCAAGCTGCTGTATAATTACGAACAAATTTTCAAACATAATTTAAAGACAGATGAATCAAAACTACCTAATTATTATATTAATGTGTTTCAGACGAGTCTTAATTTTTTTTAATATCATTTATTCATTACTTTTTAAATCGCTGGGAATTTTGTTTGTTTACATAATTTTAGAATTTTTCATAATATGATGTATTTGAAAATGTAGTTTTTTACTAAGTTCCTACCAAAGGAAAATCGGTTTAAATTACTCCTTTATTTTCAAAATAATTAAAATCGATCATCCACACTTCTTTCATAAAAAACAGAGGATTGAGAACTTTTTTTTTCTTGTCAACACATAAATAAAACAGGCTTACACTTTGAAACCCAAAAGAAAAACTGGAGGGAACGAAATAATAAAACAATAACAAAAAGGATATTCATTATATATAGTGTGGCATTATGACGTCAACTGACGTCAACAAAAGATAATACACATGTATTTCATCTATATTATCTTTCCAGAAGCATATTTAAAAAAGCAGTGTTTTTATATAAGAACTGTAAAATAAGACAAGAAATTAATACTTTTATGTATACTTCTTCATTCTTTCGGACAAGCTTCTTTTAAATGAAGAATGCCTTTCTAAAAAGGATTACCACATATTCCGTTTGACCTCCTTATAAAAAAAGGATTTTCAGTTATAAAAAAATGAACAAATCCGAAATTTTCTCTTAAATGTTTGTTTAAAAGTTATTAATTTGCTTTTTATCTTCATAAAATTTTGCTTTTACCGGAAAAAATTTTTTAGTTTTATTTTGATTAATAGTTTGGTTTTCTGTTCTTAAAACTCTAGTTAAAATATTTGATTCATATCATAACATTCATTTCAAATTATCTTTTGGCCATTTCTTTTAGATTTAAATAAAGAATATTTATTAGTTTAGTTTTCTTCTTTTAGTAATCGTTTTGATTTTATTATTATAATTACATAAATGTTTTATCATTGTTTTGTTTTGTTTCAACTGAAAATAATATTTGATTTAAAATAATCATTTAAAATTATTTTTAAATATTTTTCTAGATATTTTTTATTATTTTTTTAGTGAGATTAATCTTTCTTTTATGTTAGAATTCTGAATTTTATTAGTTTTCTTATCAGCTCTTAAAATCTTAATAATACATTTAATGAGAGATTATATTATATGGAATTATTCGTATTCAGCAGATTATTAGAGTAAGGTTAATCTAAATCGCACTAATTTTTTTTCAAATTTATAAAATTTTTATTCTTTATTTACATTACAAATTATCTTTTATTTTTTAAAATAACAAAAATGCACAATTGTGCTAAAAAAAACTTTTGCGTAAATATCATGATGCATACTTTGCCCAAAAATGTATAGACTCTACTAGCAAAAGCGAAAGGCAAGCAAATACTGATTACAAATATGTTTATTCAAACCATATGCATTCAACGAGATATTACAAACTAACAATTTGTATTTCAATCATATAATTAAAGTGAAAATATTAAATGTCTCAAATATTTATAGACTATATGACATTTCAACAAATAAAATATTCAGATTCAATAGCATAAAAAAGAAATAAATGCTTAAAACTTTGTTTGAATAAAAATCTCCATAACAATACAAAAGAATTTCATAGAACAAACCTTATCAAATATTTCATTTCATACAATATTTCAAAACAACTCGTAAATTTTTCTTACAAATGTTGCCACGTATTGCTGTTTCAATGTTGACTAATAGAAAGAAATTTCTCTATTTCAGAGGTCATTTAACTTTCCAATTTTTATACCACAAAAATAAGAATAAAAAATGTACATCTTTTCCGATTAAAAATCAAAGTATCTTAAGTTTTTTAAGACCAAAGAATAAAATATTTTAAATTTATGTTATTCACTATAATAAAATATAAATGTGTTTTAGATTCTAGTAAACAGTGCGTAATAATATATAAGGGGAAATATTAATGATTATTATTGTTGAGAATATATTGTTACGAAGATTCAAGAACAGGGTATTAGGCTACTTTTTGCGTGATTCAGCTTTTACACAATAAAAAAATATTCTAAAAGAATTATTCATAATTTTAGGAAAAAAAATTGTAATGAAATCTACGATTGCAAATTTCAAGTTATCATGTGAGAACATTATTATTTTTAAGTCATTATTTGTCTTCATTAATTTAAGTCATAAACCAGTTTAAACCGGTTTGAAACAATCACGAGACTTTTCTATCGGTCTGTATCCCTATATATTATATATATAATGATAATTATTTTAAATTTTCATTTTCTATTTTTCTAGCTGGCAAACAGAGTTTTGGAGCTTGACCGATTTTGAGATGAAATAACAGCTATGATGTCATAGTTCTACGTCAACCTTTTAAAAACACATCTGTGTCAAAGACGCATACGTAATATTAAAGCAATACTGGTAAAAGCAGGTTAATCTTTTAAAAATGCATCTGTTTTCAAAGAAGCATACATAATAATAATTCAATACTGGTAAAAGCAGGTAAATAAATGTATGCGATTAAAAGAATGAATAATATAGATTATTATTCATATGTAGTTATGTAGTATGTATAGATTAAAAAATTCTTTTTAAGAAGTTCCATTTTGCATTCACTTGGAATGTTCATGCAACATTTAATTCTAATATTTTTTTTTCAGAATTATTCATTAACTCAGTTTTTGTAAAAATACCGCATACCTCCTTCCCCACAACTTATATATTGTACCTAATCATAAAAGACGATAATGTAGTCTCTATATTGTAAGGCATTCTAAATATCGAACAACAAAGATGCAATATCATAATATATTATGCGTATTAATAATAAAATAGCGTATATAACTACAGTTTAAGAAAGACTGTTATATCTGATATTAACAATTTATTCACAAATTGCATTTATTAATTATTTCAAATAAATCTTAAAAGATTAAAATTATATCTCTTTCATTGTTTAATATTAAATTTTATTTCTTTTAATTTTATCTTCTTGGAATTTGAATTGCTAAGCAAATAAAATGTAGTCTGTTTTAAAATAATCGAAAATTACATTTCTCAAATAAAAACCAAAAAAATATGACTTGCCCATAAATCATAAAAGGTTAAAATTCTCATTCACTGTTTAATTTAATCTTAAATTTTATTTACTTTCCTTTTATCTTCTTAGAGTTTGAATTACTAGGTAAATAAAATAGCGTCTATTTTAAAATAATCGAAAATTAAATTCCTAAAATAAAACAAAAAATATGCTTTTCCTATAAATATTAAGATTAAAATTAGATATCTTTCATTGTTTAACTTAATCTTAAATTTTATTTACTTTAATTTTATATTCTTAGAATTTGAATAACTAAGCAAATAAAAGGCAGTCTATTTTAAAATAATCGATGATTACATTTCTAAAATAAGACCAAAAAAAATTATCTAACATGTGAAAACAAGAAAGTAAAATATCAAATAATTAGCCCAGCATTCAACTTTTTAGGCAAATACTTCACAAAATATTAAATTTCGAGAGTTAGAAAATAAGAATATATTTCAGGAAAATTATTTTTCTTTAAAAGTGTTTAAAATACTTATTTCAAGTATTCTTAATGTGACAGCCATTTTTTAATCGAAAAAAAAAACGATCACTGTAAATTGCTACTAAAAATGAAAGCTTATTTTTCCCCCTTGTAACGTCCTTTATATGTCTAATAAATGCCCATTCGCTTACACTGCCTTTTAAGTAGCGTCTAACTTAACATGACTAACGTTACACGTGACTTAAATTGCATATTACATAATTTGCACTTAAGCCATCAAACTACAATTTATGAAATGTTTCGCGAAATCACTTTACAAAATATCAGTCTTATTTTTACAAAAAAAATGTAAATACATAAATTCAAAATCATTTTAGAAACGGGGGACATTTTTTATTCCAAAAAATAATTCAAAATTGCATACATTTTAAAAATTAGCTCTAATATATGGTCTGAAATAAATATCTAAACGAAGCTCTTTTGGGATTGAAAAATTACTTCCCTAAATAATCTTTCATGATAATTAACCACAGCTGAAAATTAGCAACTGTTAATTTTAGACACTAATTAAATTCCTTTATGCAGAAAAGAACCAACTGTAAAGAGAAAGCTTATAAAAAAGCACGTTTAATCATCTGGTTTTAAAAATGTTTATTATTAAGAAAACGCTCAAGCAGAAAAAGAATTTTCAACGCCTGACTTTTTTCGGTGTCTGAATATGGGATATAATTCCCTTTTTTTTTTAATTCCCTAACATTATCAATTATGGAAGAAAAATGCATTTAATCCGCTTTTTGTTATTTTTTTCCTACGTTCTTACAAAAAAAAATTCATCTACATTATTGAAAGAAATTATAATTAAATTCTTTATTCTATATTTTAACTTTCTTTATCATGTACATATTTGTAATAGGAAAATAGTACAAAGTTTAATTAACGTATTATTTACTTGTTCTGAAATAAGATAAACTTCCTGAAGATAGATTTCGTCCAACATTTAATATGAATATAAAGGGTGTTCCAAAATCAACGCAAGATTTGAATTTGCCATCATCCGTGCAGTAAAGTGTTGGCAACCATAATAAAAAATCACGTGAGAGCTGATAGTTTAGGGTTGGTAAAAAATGGAGCGTTACTCGATAGAACAACGCGTTTTCATTGTTGAACCATATTTCAAAAACAACAAAACGAAACGAAATGTGCCAGAAAAGTAGTGGAGGCCATTTTCTTATGTGTTATTCCATACATAAACCTATCCTGTGTACTTTACGATTCATTAAAAATACTGTATTTTGTATTCAAATCTCGCGTTAACATGTTGTTCTATCGCGTAACGCTTCATTTTTACTAACCCGGTACTATCGGCTGTCAATTTTTTTTTAAATTGGGTTGCCAACAGTTTACTTCACGAATGGTGGTGAATTCAAATCTTGCGTAAATTTTGGGACACCTTTTGCAAATTTATTCTACAGACCAATGCCAAATTTCATCTGTCTAGTTGAAAGCGTTTTTGAATTACCGTGTTCACAGATAGGGTAATTTCAATGATCGAAATAATTTTTTTCTGAAGAGCGAGTTATGACACATGAAGATTTGTCAAACTCTCGAATTCAAATTTTTCGTTGTTTACAAATATTTTCTCTTTATCCATTTCGAATCAGAAAGTAAAAATCTAACATCTTAATTGACATTACGCTACGTGACGCTAGATTAATTTATTTTCAGATTAATTTATTAACATTACCATCCTGTATTGAAGCAACAAATAAACTATTTTGAAAAAGACCTTGTAATTTTGAATTGTTAGAGGAGAAATACAACGTTCCTCCCTCCAAACTTCCATGCCACTCTAGTGGAAAATCGTTTTAATCTCCATAGCGGAATTAACATTCACAAATATCCCGGAACAAAAAAGACCATGGGTTTTCAAACTGTGGATCGCTAGTCAGTATTTGATAGGGATTTTCAATGCATATGCATTTTCTACAATTCGCAAAAATTTGAAAATTGAAATTTATTAGGTGTCTACCATATACCATGGAGGTCGGGAATGTGCCCCTGGGGTCCCTTTTTTGAATTTTTAATTAGAATTTTAATTATTAATTAAAAACTAGCTTTCCCGCCAAAAAAATCTATTTTCCCCACCGCCAAATGAGTAAGGCTTCATTTTTTTTTTTTTTTTTTGCCAACGCTAATGAGGCTAGGGTTAACATTTTTCGGCCGATTATTTCAAACGATTATGTTTATTTTCTTAATGTTTGTTAAATTTAAAATTAAACATCGTTAATTAATCGATCTTTCAGATTCATTCTGAATTAAAATAAAACAGAATAAAGGAAATTAAAAATGTCTAATCTGCATAGCGTTACCCCAACTGGCGTAGAAAAATTCACGCATTTGCGTTACCGTAACTGGCGTTGAAAATTCACGCATGCGCATTGTGTTCTGATTGTTTACATGTATTTTCAACGGTAGCTGAATTATTTTTAGTTTAGTTGTATGCTTTTGTATGCTTTTGTAATTCAATTGTATTTATGTTAATTTAAGTTCATCGTTTTTTAAGTAATTTTTTTTACCTGTTTTCGACCGATTATTTTAAACGATTCTGTTTATTTTCTTGGTTTGTGATGCATTTCAAGTTAAACATTGTTAATTAATTGATCTGGTCACGATGAATCTGAGAAAATTTTGTTTACAAATCCTTGAGATATTACATAAATTCAGGTATATATTCTTTTGTGCCCATAAAGTTTAAACGCTCGGTGACTCTGTTATTAGTAATCACATTATTAACAAATGCTTTGTTTCAGTAAAAAATATTATATTAATTGCAGATTCATCCTTTCCACTTTAATTTAAAGCATAAATTCTACGGGAGCTAACAGAAACTTAGAGAGATACATATTACGTTATGACTGAAGTTCTTTATAATATTATGAGTAAATTGTATGACTATCAAAATTTGAAGTTTTAATATATTTTGATGAAGAATCTAATAAAGTAGGAATTGCATAAAATATTTAATTATTAAAATTTTAAGGAGCATTAAGATTGGCGAACCGGCTGGTCGCCAAAGGCGGCTAGTATTAAATAAATCCAAAATTTATTCAAAATGTTATTTTATTTTTAAGAAATATTTAATTATAAATATATATATATTAATTAAACTAATATATATTTTGCATTTTTAATAACCTCAACAGATCACATTTTTATTTACCATGTCATGAAAAAGCAGGTAAGTTTATTATGCTGCAAACGATTTTTATGTATTATATTTTAATACATAAAAACTATTTGCAGCGTAATATATATTTTAATAAACAACTTTGCAAATAGTTCAGGCGACAGAGAAATTTCTGGATATAGTACGGGCGTGGAAATGTTAAATTAATTGCTACTTAATTAATTGATAAATTAAATTTTAATTGTTTTAATACAGATTCACATGTAGAAATTTTTGCAGCTTGATTTGAGGGACTGTTTTGCTACCTACTAACAAAAAATATTTAATGAAGGCATGAGATTGACACTTAATTTAGTATTAACAATTTAGGTATTTAATTAAATATTAGGTATTTAAATAAATATTTTCGCATATCAGTCTGATTATCAATTAAAGAAGCCTCTGTCAATTTGTTATTTTCATGATCTAGTAGAACAACACTCCGTGTTTTTATGTCTACAAACTATAACAATAACTCAACAGTTGAATGGACTCTGATGGATTTTTTTATACAGGAGTAAATCAAGGTGATAATGGTACCAAAACATTTTCCGTTACCTAAATAATGGGAGTCGAACATATGACCAGTTTTCAGGTAAGACAGATATAGAACGGCTCAAAACGGCCCTCGAAGGAGTTGACCATTTCCGAGTGCAAGCGAACTGATTCGGATGTTAAGCTCAGGAAACGTGATAGATGAATTTGACAATGAAACCCAATTCGCCTGTTTAAAAACCTCACCGTCATCGCGCGGGTCAGGGTTACGTCAAGATATTCTTCCGCTTCTAGAAAGAAACCGCAAGATGAACGGTTGCGGGCACGAAATTAGTTCCATTTCCATTTCTCCAACGAGATGACCCGAAAGATAGTTTATCGCAACAGCACAGTTTCTTTTTTTCTTTTTTTAATAGTAAGTACTGTAGAGAATTTACAGACAAAACTCATCCCATAAAAAACTGCGTTTCTAATCGTCCGATTAACTGGGGCAGTTTCAACGTCGGATATTTGTTCCGGTTCGAAAGTTCTATTGGAATTGTCCTCAAATTTGAACAAAATTTCCTTGTTTGTACCACTTTTTAGAAGACTTTCAAATATCACAATCATCAATAATTACAAAATATTAATCTTTGATGTGAATTTTTATTAAATCTATTGTATGATTCTTGGCGGGTTTTTTGGCAATTAATCCCTGGCATGCGGTAAATAGTATAGGAAAATGAAATTTGTGTTTCAGGTGGATTTTTCCCAACCGATTAAAGCCAAAATTTGATACAAAACTACAACTGTAGATACTAAATCACATACCAAATTTGATACATTGCGTTTCATTGCGTAGTCATTGCGTTTTTAAGTTACCATGTTTGCATGCTTCTGAAACTACAGACCGACAGATGGACAAACCTACAGATGGCCAACTAAAAATATCCAAGATATCTAGACTACAATTCTGCGTACCGAATTTAATCCATCTAGCTTTTTTTGTTTCGTAATTCCTTCGTTTAAAACAATGTACCAAATTTCATCCGCCTTCTCAATGCGTTTAAGTCATCTTTGTCACAGACAGATAGACATAAGGACAGAAATGTATTTTTCGAACACAGTGAGATCTAACATGTAAATATTCATCAAAATCTCAAACCTGAATTTTTTCTGTCTCTTATACTTTGTCTATTTCATATACAAAAAGTCGTAAAAGGGTTGCTGAGAGAAGATCTGCAGACAGGGCGATTAAAAAATGTTGCTGCCTGACTATCAAACAAAGAAATTAGTAAAAATTACAAGTTCTTCGAGAAAAAAAAATTAGAATAATATCAACATTTTGTCAACTATGATTGGGCAGATTCTAAATCGTTTCGTTACGTGAACGTTGTTATTACTATATTTATAAGTACTAAATATCTAATTAAAAAACATCATATACGAACGCGAATGCTGATAAACATGGATAATCATAAAATATATAATATATAAAAAATAAAATCTATAAATTTGTTACTGCGTATGTATCATCCACAAATTCGTTAGAGTTCATTTGTACAGAAGGTCGAACTTTTTACGGATTTGGTACAAAATCGGATAATCCTAATGATGACTGTATATACCAAATTTCATTCATCTAGCTATTTTTTTTCTTTAAGGTTATCAAGGCCATGTGCACACGGACTGACAAACAGACTTTTCATATATGTATTTCGCCCACAATTCCACAGAAATCTGCAGTTTTGATGTAAATATCAACAAATCAAATTTTATGTCTAGATTTGTGTTTTGAGTTATCACGCACAAAGATAGACCGACAAATATGCATAGTTCCGGCAATGAGTTTTTCAGACTTGGGGAGAATTGAAATGTGTAAATGTATTTTAAAAAAAAATTCTTAAGTTATACTAGTGCATAATTACACATTGGCTATGGTGCACGGATGAATCTGAATGACAGGGTAGCCGCAACAGCATTTGTAGGAACTAAGATTGAGTCTTAAGGGCCATCACCGGTCACGGTACAACTCTTCCCGTGGGAGACACGTCATGTAATATGTAAGATGTAATCGACTCCACCCCATTTTTATACTCACCTAGGTGGTGAAAACAAACAATCAAGCTAGAAGCTTCTCATCCCGTCCCCCACCGCGGCAGGGAATATACTAAAGGGAATGTAAAAAGATTGTTTCGAGTAAAATCCACAGAAAGTAAAACAGAAAAAACAAAATCCTATGTCATCAATAACAACACACTTTGTGAGCAAAGTATCGCATACAGATTTACGGCATAATTAAGCAGTCAAATATCGTTTCAGGTTTATATTCATTGCTAGATTAATTCGAAAACGTACTTCTTCAGTTGTCATAGCTTTCATTAAAGTGCAAGATTTGATCAGAGATTTTTTTTTCTCCCCTCTTTCAATACAAACAGAATATTATTTTTCGATACTAATAAGTTCCCATTCGTAAAATTATGGCGCCAAATCTAAAACGATTGCATGTCTTCAAAAGCATTTGAAAAATCAATAAAACAATGCCTAACATTATAAACTTTCTCCAACAGAAACTAAGTTCCCCGACAAGCTTAATTAAATCGAAACAATACAGGAAATGCGAAGAAATAAAAACTCGCCAAGGCGTAACACTTCTAAAGCTACACTCTCTCAACAAATTACGAACTGTTGCTGCAAACGATTTTTCTAAATTGAAGTTTCAAAGTCACGCACAGACAGGTACACACTATCGTCTGTAAGGGGTGCTCTTCGAACGGGAAGCCAGATGGCGAGGGACCTCATTACGGGCGCTCCCTGCCGGAAGCAATCGTCTGCTCCGAAAAATCCCCTCCCCCCACCTTACTATTCCTTCTGGTCCTAAAAAGATGTTCGATGCCACCTAAGAAGAAAAATTCGTCCAAAGTAAAGGAATAAGTGGTATTAAATTTGGACAAAATAAGTAAAAAAATAAATTTAAAAAAAATGCCTCCTTATTTAAAAAGAATTTCTATTCAGAAAAATATTCTGAAGTCGATTTGAACATCCTTCATTCCCCCCCCCTTTTTTTTTGCCTTTAAAAAAAAAACTTTTTATTGCAATTCTGATTTTATAAGCATTTTTTTCAAATGTTTCATTTATTTATTATATTCAGTACGTTAAAAAAATGTCCGAAAAATATTAATAATATATTATAAAATGCAAAATATATTTTGAAGAAAATATGTTGTTGCCATATATATATATATTAATAAATATTCATATTATGTATTCATAAATTTTTTTAAAAAAGTTAAGGATTATATTATTTAATTGAAATAAAAAATCGAGATCAAAAAGTTACCGTTTAGTTTAAAAAGTAGAAGCACAATTAGCTTTTTTCGTCAAATTTTTTTTAATACTTTCTATCAAAAGATTATTAAAATTCCACAGTATTTAATCCATTAATCAACAATTAATAAATATAAAGCTTTGTAAACTTGCAATTAGTTCTGATGAAATTCATAATCAGCAAATTTAATAATAATGATTTTTTTAAATTAAAAAAAATCATACCTCCATAAATTTGAAACCGAAATACAACTAAACTCTCTATTGTTAAGTCCAAAATGTTGTTAAAAAAAACTTCAACCACAAATTTTAAAATAAAAAGGCTTTTTAACGGCCACACAATAAATTTTAAAATGTAAATAAAAAAGATATAAATACAGAAATTGTTTTAAAGCTTTTTTGTATTGATTTGTGTCTTTTCATTTTGAGCATTTTACGAAACATTCAACTGTCGCAACCCGACAATTATTGATAATACTATGTAGGACTTCTTTACGATGGTTTATTACCAACTGGTGTGGTGTGCTAGCTTGAATAGGGAGTGCTATTTCAGATATCGTCGTTATGTGACTATGAGGTACATTCCAAGAAAAGCTCTTATCTGACTTCAAAATATAACGTTAATGTAACTAAACAAAACTGGGAAAAAATATAGACATAACAAAAAGAAAACTAATTATACATTAAAAAAAACTAAATAAAAACTCAGAAAAAGTGCTAAATTTAACAAAAACTCTTTTCGGAGTTTATCATACTTTAAGAATGTGATTAATTTTAATAATTCACTTAATACCAATTTTGATTAATTTGCTTCAATTTAAATAAATTATTATTTGATTAATCAAAGTTTCTATTATTATACGAAGATTTCTATATCTTCATTATATGAGAAATGTACAGAAATTTCCTACTTGAGTAAACAATATATTGGAAATCTGAATCTTTTGGGTAATCTGTCTCTTAGATAAACAATTTTTTAATTTCAAGAATTTTCTCTAGACTAAAAATTATTCTTCAACCCTTTCCAAAGCTACGAAGTTGAGTATTATAGTTGTTAATCATGGTTAAATATGTTTTATATTCAAGAACTCTAACAAACAGAGATAAGCTTCTCGTCTCTGTTTTTCTCGTTTATTAAGATAAATTTACCGTTTTAACATTTCATTTTATGATAAAGAAACTGAGTATGGATATTGGATGTATTCTTTTATTGTTTTAAAATGACATTTTAAAATGTTTACTAACTTTGTCAATCTAAATGTTATACAAAAATGAAAAAAAAATCTTTTGTAAAATATTTATTAATCCAAAAACAAATATTGTCTGTGAAAATAAATAAATAAATAAATATTTATTTCAGTTTTACTGTATCCTTATAATTAGCTATGTTTCCAGTTATTGCTTATAAAAAAATTCGTTTGATTTTCGAATATTTATGTTAAATTAATTTTAAATGCAATTTATATAGAAATGTTGAGCAATAAAATTACTTAAATTAACTTAAACTTTTTTTTAATAAACTGTATAATTTTTTATGACATCAATAATTTTATACGAATTTCTTCCTTAAGTAATGCTATTTTTAAAATTTTAGAACTTACTTTAATAATCATAATTATCAACATTTCAAGAATAATTAGATCTAATACGATAATGATAAAAAACCGCTCTCGTCCAGTTAAAAACGAAACTAACAAAATATTAAAGCTTGATTTCTCAAATGCAACATTTTTTCAAAGTCTTTCCTCTAAAGAACTGAAACAATAAGTAAATTTACTTCTAAATTATTAACCTCTAAGATAATTATGTCGTCAAACTTTGTTATCGTAATGATGTTCAAGCTATAAAGCTTCTAATCCGGAAGTATGGAATCTTCCCGATACAAATTTGATTGTTTAGTAAGTAACATTTAGTATTGTTCACTTAATTATATTTTCATAATAATCCACTTTCGAGTTCAAATGTCATTCAAAATTCGTCTTAATACTTGGGAATACCATTATATTTCACATATGACGTCGGTTTGGGCAGATAATTGATAAAAAAATATTCTGGCCTTTAAAATTCGAAGAAATTGTCTCAATCCCAATTGCTTACTAACAAAGATAAATTAAAATGCGTTTCCGTTTTTGAAAAAAATATAACAAATTCTAAGTTTTTTTTCCCCCTCTACGAATTAGTTGCATAATTTCTGTAAGTCTGTTAAAGTTGTTCTATAAGGTAGTTTAACAAATAAAAATATTCTCTAGGAAGATGAATTCATATGAATTAATATAAATTCCTTTAAAATGAGTTTGCATCTACTTAGCTCTATCTCAAGCTCGCATCTTTTATCTTCTCGTATAAGTAGTATAGAGAAAGTATAGTAATCGCCAAAAAAAAATAGAACTCGAGATTTTGACGAAATTCCACGTTTTAACATCACTGAGTTCGAAAAACACATTTTTTCGAAAATGTCTGTCTGTCTATGACAAAGATAACTCAAAAACGATTTCAGCTAGACGGTTAAAATTTGGTATATGCACTTTACAGCAAATTTGCAGATATATATCAAATTTTTCGTCAAATAGGAATTAGAATAAGCATTTTCGTCCATTCGAATATAAGTTAACACGATAACTGCAGAATGGCGAGAGCTAGATTGATAAAATTTGGTACACAGATTTAACATCTCTAGTGTAGATACCTGTTAAATTTTGAGCGAGATCCAACTAAGGGTTGATTGTCTGTCAGTCTATTCTTTCAGAAACATATAAATGCGATAACTTAAATAATCAGTGACTATATAAAATTTGGTATAGGAATTTGTCACTACACATGCAGTTTTATGTCAAATTTTTGTTTCAATCGGTAAATAAATAAAGTGTCTAAAACCCAAATTCAATTTTTGGATACTATTAACGCATGCCAGGGATGAATCACCAAATACCCCGTCAAGGTTTGGTTTGGTTTAGTTATATTAACGTCCCGTTTGAAGCAACACTTGGGCTATTTTAGGACGGACCTCGTAATTTTGAACCGCGGTCAGATGACGAGGACGACACCTGAGATGGCACCCCCTTCTCCACACCACACCACACCAGCGAAATACCCCGTCAAGGATGACACGACAGATTCAGTAAAAATGCTAAATTCACTTCAAAGGTTATTTTGTAACTATTGTACGCCAATGTCATTTAAAGCGTTCTCTAACATGACAAGTTTATTAGAGAGTGCGCAAGAAAGTTTCGAGGAAACCACTCCGCTGGTTTATTTTTACCACTGCAAAAATGCACCATTTTTATTTACCAGTATGTAAAAATGGTGCATACTGGTAATAGTAAACATTTAAAATTGAAAAAGATATATAACTTCAGGATATTTTGCAGCACTCAGTGATTTAAAATCCAGATCGAAAATGCAGGTGTTATAATAGCTTTTTTTCTCACTTGTGTTCAATCTACTTCTATTGCATCTTTCTTTATGCGCGTCTCCCGAGATCGCTTCATGTTTCCCTGGGGATAAAGAACCTCAGGTTGGGAAACTTTACTTTAAATATTCAAGAATCGGCAATAATTTTATGCAAGGCTGATTAAATTCGAATCTGACAGAGAACAATAAAGAGAACATTTCGGTAGAACAGAGAGATTACTTAGTTTGCTGCTAAGTTCGAAGTTCCAAACCATTTCAATTGCTCTACCAACTGGTATCAGCTAGGTGATGCGCCTAGAGCAGTTTCTGTATCGATGGGGGGTTGTTGAGGCTAGGAAATTGGTCATTGTGCATGCGAGTGGTGGATGATCACCTCATGATTCCTGTCCGCTGAATGCATGACTGGTCAGCATGACTGAATATCGATTGCCCAACTGCTCGGCCCACCTTCGTGAAACACTACCTCTATCCGTTTGTGACAACAAAAACTGACCCTATTGAGGTGGACACAGAAGTAGGCTAAGCACTGAATAAGCACAGAGTTGCGAAATCGCAACATTTTTTTTCGTAACTATTACATTTTGCCATATTTGACAGGAAATGTTGAACTGATTGGAAGAATTTGGGAAATAGGGGGATGGTGAATTGACCTGAGAGCAGGGATATTTAATTGATTAAAAGGTTTTCTATTTCATTTCGGAAAAAAAAAATGCAAATGGGTCGAATTTTCAAAACATTGCAAAATCTGCATTTTAATGAGCACTATGTTATATCGATTAATTACTAACTCAGATGAAAAAACATATTCATATAATTACTATTGTAAAACATTCAAGTTAATAAATGCATGCAACAAACCAGCGGAGGCGGTCTTCTTAAAACTTTTTATCATACTTTTTAATACAGGTTTTATCCCAGGGTATGCCTTACATAGGAATGGCGTACAATATTTACGAAATCTTAACCTTTGGCGTGAATTTAGCATTTTTACTGAATCTATTTAATGATCCTTGGCGTATTTTTGGTGATAAGTCCAAGGCATTCGATTAATGGTATCCGGAAATCAAATTTTTGCTTTAGATGCATTTTTTCCCAAATGATTGAAATAAAAATTTGGCACAAAACTGAACTTGCAGTCACAAAATTACATACCAAATTTAATATATTTAAGTCATTAAGACTTTTAGAAACATTCAAATGCGATAACTCAAAGTACAAACTGAAAGACTGTAAAACCGTTGTTGGTTTTGTTTTAAACTTTGACAGGTGCCTACAATATAGATGTTAAATCTGTACTGAATCCTGTCAATTTAGTTCTTCGTTTTCCAGTTATCTTATTAACTTATATTCCAACAGCCGGACAAACAGACTTTCTCTGAACAGATTTTACTGAAAATGTAATAGAAATCAGCAAATTTGGTGTAAAGATCGTATACCAAATTTCACCCTTCTAGAACAAAACGCTTTTGAGTTATCTTTATCACAGACAGACGGACATTTTTCAAAAATGTGTTCGCCGAACTCGCAACTTTCGATTCTAAACTTCCTCTATACTACTTATTTGAAAAAGTAAAAAGATGGAAAATTTTCAGATACTGTTTAATGTTTGCTTCTCAATGGAAGCCATATTGGTTTGGTTTAAAGAAGTCGAGAGTGGTTAAAAGACCTGGTATCGAAGATTTGGAATTTAACATCACAGAATAATTGAAAATGGGTATTAACCATGATAATTCGCTAGCAAACTTTGGCTATGGCTTACACGGTTTGGAGCCGCGATGGCCTGTTAGCAGAACTACAGCTCCATGGCCGAATTCAAGTCCAATTCGAGAATAGATCCACCGTGTCTATGAATTCATTTTATCTTACGTTTATCGAAGGTCAAAATATATGCCCGCGAGGAACAAACACATTTTACCATCGTTCAAAATTGCAAAGTGAATTAGTTCAACGTAACGTTTCTATAGCTTCTAAACGGGACGAGGCTGAAATGAACAACTCTGGCGTTAACTTCAAATCTTTAATCTTTATTAGAAATTTATATTAATTCTCTATAATAGGCCTCCAGTAACTCTAAAATAGAATTTAAATTCAGAATAACTATATTAATTTCATAGAAATTATTCGTTTGTAGTAAATGGATGAATAACATAAAAATAAAAATAATGCTACATTCATATCAATGAGCTCATAAATACTTTTTCAAAAACTTTTAATATCAGAATATTTATATTTATTTGTATTTATTAAAATCAATTACCACTCCAAATCAAAATCTTGCATCTATATTCTGAACATGAATTTTGTTCATTCCAAAATGAGAGGTTCAAAAAGTTCTAATCGTCAAGAACATTCAGTAAAAATTAACGAATATCACACTAAAAGCTTTTTGTTTAATATTTCCTTTTTTGGCGTGGTACGCAATGAAGAATAAAACAGGTTTAATTTTACCCTGTTCTTTAATAACGGAATACTGAACTTTCTAATAAATTGTTTTAGGCAATGCACAGTTTAAAAATAAAATTGCATACATTGATATAAATAAATGCTATTTAAATTTAACAGTAACATTTGTAAACTTAATTTTTTAACATTAACAATAATTTAATTTTTTTAACATTAACATTAATTTAAATTTTTTAACATACATTTTGTGACATTTAATTTAATCAAGGAAAGAAAAAAAAATTCAACTCACACTCACAATAACATTTATTAGAGGTTAAATTCTGTTAAAATGTTATGAAGAATTTGAAATTTTTTAGATAATTCATTCTTATGATTTCAATTAATTTCATAGTCATGGAGATGAATTTAAATATTAAAGATAATCACACCGCCAAATACAAATATATAAACTGAAAATACTCGAATATTTCACAAAAAAAAACACCCTGGCGATGTTTATAATAAATTTTACTATCAAATTAAAACAAATTAATTTTATTAATATAACTGACAAAAGTAAATGATCTATATAAAATGAATAAAACCAAATTTCAAGCATGCCATTATGCATAATAAATATAAATATTATTATCCTATAAGAAAGATAAGTAAATGCTGTTCTGAACTTTGTGAAGTACAGAGATATCAAAAATTCCGATATAACAAACTTCTTTTACCAAGATAAGGCACATGGCGTAATCTTTAGCCGCAAATAATGGCCTGATAATATTCTTAAAATAATTTACATGAACTATTTCTATTTTTAAACTCTAAAATGTGATATTAGAGACACAGAATACAAAAATTTATATTCGTATTAGGTAAAAAGAAATATTAATTTTAACATTGAATTTTTAGAATCTTTTTTTTTAATTCAAATATTCTGTTTGGAACAGATTTTTTTTAAAAATCTAGATTATGATTATCAAAATTTTAGCAGAAATACTTTACATTTTTGTGTCATTGATCTGCACGCAAAAGATTAGAATGTTATATAAAATTTCATAAGATTTTTTTCCACTAAGAAAAAAAAATTGATACTTTTTTTAAATAATAAAAATTTGTGTTAGACTAATTGCATCAGAGAAATTCATTATACAACTTTTATTTTTCAGTAGTGTTATTGCTCAATAAAATAAAGCTATATATACATACATGATTGACCAAAAGAGATTTTAGACACATAGTCTAATCAGAGCAAATCTTTTAAAAAGATGAAAATAAATTGATGAACGATAAAAAAAATTTTTTAACATACCTGGATCAACTCCTTTTTCAGGTTTAGCACTACTAGTCCCTTCGGTTGGGGCAACCACCTGAGCAGCAGACGATAGTTTCGTTTGCTGAAAGGCGAGTAGCGAAAACAACAAAACCCAACTGAACACCGAGCGACAACTGTCAAATCCAAACAAACACATGTTGCTTTGCGAGTGGCAAGTTTATGGTGCAGACGATAAAGCACGAATCGATGAAATTCCGAATCCACACTTCTAGTAATTCACATTTTCACTTCACTTTAACAAAGCAAAATAAAGTAAAGCACAAAGTTGGTAAGAATATATTCCATGCGCGGAAAAAGTTTAATAAAATTGCAATAAACAAATTCGAATTTTTATTCCACACTTAGCAAAGATTTTCTAACTTTTTGTTTAATCACCTACAAATTAAGGGATTCATTTTATTTTAAATATTTCAGGAAAGCATTAGCGTGTTTTGTGATGGTGAAAAAGTTCAGCGTCCGCTGCCGCTATAGCTTACTTTCAAACGGGAACCTCCACCGGTTTCCGATTTGAAATGCCGGCTTATTTTCTACGGTCACCAGCGGTAGCGGTGGGTTGCTTTCAATCCAGGTCGCCAATTGGCGCGTTGTCAAACCTTTTGGCGACAAAAAAACCCACTAAAGCGGAAAATGCGCTTAAGCCTTTGTTTACGTTTCCCCCTCCCCCCAAATCTTCTGTCTCGATCTTCACAGTGGTTCCGCGGTAATGCTTTTTTATTGAAATAATGCAGTCCGATTTTCTCCGTCTGTTTAATTATAGAATATGTAAAAAATTAAATAAGCAATAATATATTTAAGTAAATATTCGCTAATTAAAGCTTTATATAGCTCAGAATAGTGGAAATATTTATTCTAGAAGGTATATAAAATGGGTATAAATTAGGTTAATTAAAAAGCGCAATCTCAGTTGTCTCGGATTTGAATAAACGCCATGTTTCTTTAAACAAATAATTTATGATAATTTTTGCAAATAATTAGACACAATTTTGTTTGCTTTTAAAATATTGCATAAACAACCCATTTAGGTCATTTATAGAAGTTCCATACCCTAATTCTTTTTAAATATTGTTTAATTTCGTTTTATGATCATTCTGTTATTTTTTGTCAAAAATAACAGGATAATAGGTTTTAAGATTAATTAGATGTCTTGACAGTTTCGGATCAGGCATTTTGCTGCCCTAGGCCACTCAAAATATGAGTCCCCCACTTTTAATATATTAAGCAATTTAATTTCAACTTGCAACACATTTTTAACAACATTATTTTAATGTTATCTTTTATTTTGGGGATTTTGTGAAAAGTATATGATTTTTTTTTTATTTATTACAAGCTGCCTTTATCGAAGTATGATTCGAAGAGATTTACGCTGGTTAAAAACTTCATTTATATATTTGAAATATCTTGGTATTTGTTGATTCTCCAGCAAAATATTTGAAAATATTAAATTTTCATGTATACATAACTCGTTTTTTTTTAGAACCTTACACCATTCTCTTAATTGTACTATGTTTGTCCTTAATTTTTTTATCAATATTTTTATTTATCAAATGATATCCCAGAAAAGAGCAATAATATTTAAAAATGGAAGGATTTTCAAAACTATAACATTGCTTGATTCTCAAGTTAAACCTTAATTCTAAGTACGGCAAAATTTCAAAACCTTCATTAAAAGCATGCCTACAATATATTCGATATGGAAGAATAAGACGAATCTTTTGTCATATCTTGATTTTCAACAACTGAAAAAAAAGTCAGGGTGAAATGTTAATAACAATGAAATATTGTAAAACAAGCTTAACATATTGTTTTTAATTTAAATAAAATTTATAAAAAGAAAATAAGGAGAAAAAAGTTGATAATCATTAAGAAGATATTTTTAAAATGTTAAGAAAAAGTTTAAAATTATTTTTGCGTCATATTTTCGGAACTGAATCGTGAATAAATGCTAAAATCTCGCTTATTTTTTAATTAATTAAAATTATGATCGAAATTTTTTTAAACTAGCTCCGAGGTGTGTATTTCCATCTTCCAAAGCATATAAATGCCAAGTTCAGTAACTTTAGGTCGAAAGGCTGACCTACAGAACACCAACACGTACACACGATTATATTATGCACACAAACACACAAATAGTCACACTACATTTGCACATACTAACACTTTTATATCTATTACTGGACAAGCAGAAATTAAACTATTCAGATATTAAGCAGAATTTTTTTTCCTCGGCTCTCAACAATAAAATCTAATGTTAAAATTATTCAAAAAAATATCTTTTTTAACATTCTGGAAAATTTTCAACGAGAATTAAAAAGATAATATTTTAAATTTTAGACCGATATAAAAATTAGTTTTTTTTTTTTTTTTTTTGCAATAATAATCTTGGGTGTCATTGCTATAAATTGCCAAAAGTTCGTTTCATTTTTAGATAATTAAAACTTTAATCACATTTTCAAAAAAAAAATCACAAGATGTATCTTACCATTCTTTGAAATACTTGCGTGCCAAAATTGGTACGTCTAAATCAAACGGTCTGACCAGCAGAACGCCAACACAAGCACAATCTTCCTCTTTATTATTATTATTAAAACAGATTGGAATGATCATCGAATGTGTGGCACTTCAAAATACTATTATTTAAGCAGATATTCTATGTGTAATTTAGTTTAGTTATATTAACGTCCCGTTTTGAAGCAACACTTGGGCTATTTTGGGACTGACCTTGTAATTTTGAACCGCGGTCAGATGACGAGGACGACACCTGAGCTGGCACCCCCCTCTCCACACCACACCAGCTGGAGGACGTTTGGTCAGGACGGATTTAACGTGCAACAGACCCCCTTACACGACGGTTCTTCGGTGGAATCGTGTCTCGAACCTGAAACCTTACCACCAGGCCACCGCGGCCTTGTGTATAAAAGTTGTAATAGCTACACAAATGTAATGAAACATATGGGATAATATTAATATTTTGTCAAATGTAATTTATCGGATTCTTTCTACACTGAAACTTCCGTTAATGGGTATAATTCGTTCGCGAATTTTACTCATAATACGAGCATCCGTTAAACGAAATAAATTTTTCCATAGGCAGACATTTGTCTCTGATTGTACTTTAAAATTTTTCAAAAATGATACACAATGTTATCATTAAATGAGTTTGTAGCTATAACCTAAAAGAGTGATGCTTTTGAACAAATGTTACAATAATTTGCATGCTTTCGGCATCTCCCTTTTTTTCACTTGAAAGTTGTTACCCTGTTGATATTGTTTTTTTTCTGCTCACATGGTCTGTTAAAGCTCCACATGCAATTTGTTCAAACCCTTCGGAGTCATGGTCGGCAAAGCTATCCGGCCAAAACTTCTTTTATATAATTATAATGGTCAACTTTAAATTAGCTCTAAACACAGATTAATCCGGCATGTAACGTCACGATGTCTTCTAATTACTCATTTTGTGAAATATTACTCTTTAAGTGTGTCATTTTTTATGCTTTATTTTGCACGTTACGTAAAGGGTTAATTGAACGAGGTTTGTATTTTATAATTCATAGAATTCTTTTTCCTTATTTTTTCTTTCCTTTTATTTTTTATAAACTTATATCTCCCACCAGGGAGCAACTCAAAAATGAGGATGACAAGATTCTGATATAGTAGTTGGTTCTCGTCACCTTGGTGGGTACAGAAATAGTGGAGGTAGGTTACCTCCTATTGATGACGGGACATGCTTCCCATGGGAAGGGTTGTACCGCAGCCGGTGATAACCCTTAGGACTCAACCATAGTTCCCGCCAATATTGCTGCCGCGGCGGTCCGGTCATTCAGACTTTCCCGTGTGCATTAGGGCGGATCAGAGTAGCCGGTTAAGGTTACAAACTTACTTACTTTAGATGTTTTTATATTTACAAACTTATTTTGATGTTTCCAAAGCTAAAAACATTTTTAATCGACCTGCTTAGTGGCTTAAGCAACTGCCTAATTTGTCTAGTCAAAAACCTGCCACATTACTTCAGATAAGCTGAAAAAATTTTAAAAAATCATCAAAAACAACAATTTAAATAAATAAAATTTAGTATATAATCTAGTTTCTAAAATCTTAAATTTGCTCCAAATTTTGGTTTTAATAAATAGAAAAAAAAAGGCGCCAAAAAGGCATACTTGGCTTTCATTGTTACGAAACACAAAAATTGCATTGCGAATTTTTAAAAATAAAAATCTGAAGCTCTCATGGCGTTCATGGCATTGGCCATAGTTCACAATTTTATCCGGGGGAGGAGAGAAAAGAACAGCTCCTTTATTAGGGAGTATGGCGAAAAGTTTAGAACATTACATTCCGGCTGCTTTTTTATGTTTAGTCCTTCCGTCAGCAATGCTTTCATTAAAGTATCTGAAATAGTTTAAAAATTAATGAAGGAATACTATTTCAAAAAATATCTCAAGCGATCTTGCACTAGACCCTCTGTTACCTGTATGAGGAAGGATGAATCCCTCATCAAAAGATCACTAAAGGTGGAAAAAAAATCGGTCTTCCTTAGTGGATTTTTCTCAAAAGAAAACTATTCGAATGTTTCCTTTTCTGAGAATTCCGAGAGAAGAATTTTTTTCTCTCTGGAAATTCGTAAGACCATGACATACGGAAGACAAAAGAAGGTTTTTTTTTTCTCCTTTTATTTCTTTCCTTCTTTAGTTCTTTCTGCATCAGATTTTCTACTGAAACCTTTCTTGTGTTTCTAAATATAGTTCATTGTTTTGGCATCTCACGGGCACGAAAGAAATTGATTTTCTTAGAATTCGATATGGCGCGGAGATGTTTCATCTTAATAAAGATTTCGCGGAATTCCGTGGAATTATTTAAGAAGAATTATGTTTATAATCCGAATGAAGGCCACAGAATGCAATATAAAATCAAACTACAACAATAAAGTCTTTTAACATTTAACAGATATTAATGGTATTAGAATTAATGGAAATAGAAGAGATAGTTATGCAAAATAAAAATAAAAAATTGCGTTTATTTTTTTATAGAGCTTGAAGAAAAAAATTAGAAAAACTTACCAACATAAAATAGAGGAAGGTCATAAAGTCTTTCTTTAATAATAAATCTCCCAAAAATTCCTCGCATACTCTCAAATAAAGATGTTATCTCAGAAAATGCTTTGAATAGTATTGCCATACAATCGTTACGAAATATTAACCTTTGATGTGAATTTCGCATTTTTATTTAATCTATCGTTTCATCTTTGGAGATTTATTTGGCAATTAATTCCTGGCATGCGGTTAATAGTATTCAAAAATCGAATTTGTGTTTTAGCACGTTTTTTCCAACAAATTGAAAGAAAAAATTGTCACAAAACTGATTTGTAATCGCAAAATTTCATGCCAAATTTGGTACATTTAAGTCATTTCGTCTTTGAATGATCGCGTTTACATGTTTCATAAAGCACAGAGAGACAGTAAACCCATCTTTAGATTTGGCTTCACTATGTTTATTCTCTACGAACAAATTTCATGCCCACCAGACTCATATGCACAGTGAGTTTTTTGATGGATTCTATTGAATGTGTGATTTTTCGTCACAATAACTAATAATTTATCAATATATTTCATATCATTAACACATTCAGTATTTCGGAAAATTAGCCTATATATATTATGATACATCAACTAAGCTTCAACAGATTTAAATTTGGTTTTCAGAATTTTACCATTTTTACAGTCAGACGTATTTAACAGCGAATAGTTAAAGCACTGAACAAGAATTATTTAATCATTTTTCTATTAAAAATAATTATTCATTTACATAAATGAAAACAAAACTCATAAATCTTTTGTTTACTATAGAAATCCAAACTTCTAAATGGATTTCTTTCAAATTTTTCTCATAGAATAATTTATAGGAAAAATTTCATGATAACTAAATAAATAAAAAAATTTTATTTATTAAATACTATGCAAACCATATATGAAAAAGATTATTTAATCAGTGAAGTCGACATTTACATTCGATGGAAATATAAATATTTTAAATCGTTTCATTTATTTACCTCTGAATTGCAATTCCCAATAATTGATTAAATTTTGAATCATTCCTTAAAAACTATTAATCGTTTATGAAATAAATAACTTTAATTTTTGGAAATCGTTTGATGTAATATATATATTTGATAGTATTTCAAAATTGCAGCTGCCACTCTCTTTTTAATTAAAACAAAGTTGCAGACGATAAGAGAATTTTGTGTAACATAATTGATATTTTAATTAAAATTTGCTATTATTTTATGTAAAAGTCTTTTTAGGTAATAAATATTATATAATTAAAAATATATATTTATTTGTTTCCATATTGGAATTCTTTCGGGCGTTGTTATTAAATATATTTTTATTTTGTTGTCTGTAATGCTTAAAGTTGACAATAGCTAGATTCGAAAACTGTAATTTTTTTGTTATATTTAAGCTTTTGTTATATTGTAATTACTGCAAATTCTAAACATTAATATAAGCCTAAGGAAGAACTTTGTGATATTTCTTGACAATTAATTAAAGTACTTTTTCTTTAATAAAAGACCCGAAAATATTTTCATTTCAAGTAATTTCCGGTATATCAATAAGAAGTCGTTGTAAATGTTCTGTAATTTATTTTATGATATATATGTTACGGCCTGTGTGAATAAACGGTTATTATTAATGTTCATCGGTCATTATTAATAATAACCAAACCTGTTGTTATTAATAATGACCAATTAGTATTAATAATAAACAATTAATCACACTGACTGTAACATATATAAAAAAATGCAATTTTTAAAAAAAGTTAAATGCATTAGAAATAATAATTAAAAACGAAATGGAAGAAAAAGAATTTCGAGAAATTTCCACAGATATTGCTTTCTTTCGGTCACTTCAAAAAAAATTTTCAAATAATATACCATTTTTTTTTCAACCACAAAATAAAAATTATTGTTTATCAATACTTAGAAAAACTTTTTTTAAACTAAAAAAAAAAAAGATTATTCTATAAAAATGCTTAAAAAAAGTAAATGCTGACCTGCTTTTATTTCTATATATATATAAAGAATGAAATTTAATATAAAAATGCTCATATCTATATCCAATAAAAGTCTATCGTAATTCGTTCTAGGGAAGTTGCTGGAAATGAAATTTTTCATCATGCCTGGTTCTTTTGAGATTAATCATCCTTCTCTTATTTTATATCATATATCCTTTCAACTATTTTTCTTTGGAAAATGCTGATACAATAGATTTGGTGAAATATATCAAAGCCATTTCTTATGGCTGGAGGGTTTCACTTGAAGGGAATTAATGGTTTTATCTAACTTCTGCTTGTGTTTCTATGCCCTTATAAAAATGTATTAAATAAATTTTATTTATATGTTTTTGATATTCAAAATATGCTTGCAGCTATTTAGTATGATTGATAACTTTTTTGTTGCTTGGCAAGGGTTCCCAGATTTTTAAAAATTGCGACCCACTTCATCCTCGGTGTGTTGAGTTTTCTCCAACATCCTTTCAGAAAGAAGTTTTACATATCAAAA
Organism: Argiope aurantia; assembly: GCA_026543865.1. Lineage (NCBI taxonomy): Eukaryota > Metazoa > Arthropoda > Arachnida > Araneae > Araneidae > Argiope > Argiope aurantia. Next base: position 356,029 of record JAPMOR010008997.1, read on the forward strand.
AGGAACTTTTGTGGCGGAAAAAAAGATACTTCAGCATTAAATATAATTCATGCATAACATATTTTATTATTAAATATAATACATACACGTTATACTACATTATGTTTACAAATACGAAAACGAAACTCTGAAATGAATGCTAATCAAACTGAATTTAGTGCTCATAATGAACAAAAAATTTTTAGATTAAGTAAGCGAGAATCTTAAGTACAGCTTGGAAATATAACCTTAAGCGAAACTTCAGATGGAGCAACAGCAGACTGGACTCAGCAGATGTGTTACGCGCAAAAAAGCCGGTTCTTGTATGTCATCTTTATGTTGAAAAGACTTTCTTGTCATTTGACACGAGTCGCTTATTTGAGTATTGCGTCTTTTTTTTTTTTGTCTTGTTGATATTATGTGGCTTTGTGAAGATTTCAACCCCATATTTCATTGCTGCAAATTGCTTCAAAATGTATGTATATTCAAAGTCTTGTCGATACAATAGTAATAAGATTGGGGACCCTGGGCTAAGATGTCAAAAATGTTGATCTATATACATTACTAATGCACAGATTATGATTATATACGAATTTCTTTCTTTCTAAAACAGAAATTCAGCAGCTATGGGA
>JAPMOR010008997.1:361322-448284 GCA_026543865.1 Argiope aurantia
TGTTTTGGTGGTTTTATCCACACGATTCGTAAAACAACATAAATCATTTGTAGATGAGGTTACTTAGAAATGCATGAATAAGTCAAAAATCCTTCAGTTGCATTCAAGTAAAATATAAGACTTGTGATGACTATGAAATCCATGGAGTGGGAGACAAAAATTATTTCAGGTGGAAACTATGGGTTTAGTTATATTAACGTTCAGTTTAAAGCAACACTAGGACTATTTTGGACGGACCTCGTAAATTTGAACTGTGGCCAGATGACGAGGACGACACCTCAGCTGGCCCCTCCCACTCCAGACTTCTGAACCACACCAGTGAGGAAGCTATGGGGCAAGAGTTCATAGAATAGTAGAAATGGCCTGTGGAACGAAGATTAATTAGGATTGAAGATTAATCGGATAATTAGGAAGATTAATCGGATTAGGATCGAATCACCTAGTTGATTTTAGTAGAGCCTTAAATTGACTAAAACACATAGTCAAAACTTCAAAAACTTCTTCCAAATTTTGTATTTCAAGTAGTAGACGTTCATTTTGATTCTGTTCGCTGTTAAAAATAATCAACGGCTTGTGATGACTGTGAAATCCATGGAGTGGGAGGGAAAAAATTCATTTAATAGGAAACTGTGGGATTGGTTATATTAACGTCCAGTTTCAGAGCAACACAAGGGCTATTTTGGTATGGACCTCGTAATTTCTAACCGCAGTCTGATGACGAGAACGACATCTGAGCTGGCACTCCCTTTCCAAACTTCCGAACCACATCAACGAAGAAATTATGGGAGGAGATTGCGTAGAACAGTTGAGAACGACTGGTAGAACGAAGATTGAATCCCTAGATCGAACCCTCGTTCATTTTACTAGAGTCTTAAACTGAGTAAACCACATAGTCAAGCTTCAAAAACATCTTCCAAGTTTTATATTTCAGCTAGCAAACGTTCATTTCGACTCTGTCCAGAATAATTAATTAAGAAAGAACGAATTTTATTCTATGCCGAGTGAAACCGATCTTTAAAGCTAGTTTCTCTGTAGAACAAAAATCAAGTTTCATATCTCATCTCCGTCAGGTATTTCCTTATTACATCAAAAAAAAAATGTCTCTTTCACTCAATCCAAACAAAACATCCCTCCTCCCACAAAACATCCTCGATTCAATCACAAAAATCAATTATTTCTTTCTCCCCAAATCCCCTCATCAACAAGACAGAATGTAACATACCCACTTGTTCTTGGAACTACTGAAGCTTCCCCATTACACCTTGTTTCAATTGAAACATTTTATTCCCGAATAAAATCCTCTTTTCCATTTCAACTTCCCAGGGGAGTTTGGAATGTTTGGCCCGGGAGAAAAGTTTGGCGTGTTAGATTTGAGTTTTATTCCTATTTTTCCTCCCACAATTTAAAAGTTTCGAAGAATCACCTAGAGCGTTTTAGGGCAGTATTTTCCGGAAGCTTCAGCCACCCCTGTAGGAAGCGTGACAAACAAAATTACTGCACCGTCAATTTCAATTTCGACGCAGAAAACGCCGGTGAACGTTGGTGGAGTCTGATTTGCCAAGTTTTATTGAAAAGAAAGATATGAGGTTTAATTCATTATTTAGAGCAGGATGAAATTGGCTAAAAATCTTAGATTTGCTTAAATTTCTTTAATTTAAATCGCGTTTGTAAACCCCATACTTATAAATATGACATTTTGCAATCGAATTTTCATTTTTTTTTCTCTTATGACAATACCGTTATTATTTACTTTTCAAAAATAATTTTAATTCACAAGTCTTATTTCCATGTGATCTGCGCGATATTTTTGCCCTGGCCTTGTCATCCAGTGCGTGAGTACGATGTTAAATTGACTAGACTCCGCATTGGTCATACCCGTTTAATTCATCGACACCTTTTATTCGGTGAAAGAGCTCCTACTTGCCCAAATTGCCTTGTAAATTTAACTATTGTTCAAGTTTTAATCGAGTGTCCTAATTTTAGATGTCATCGGAAACAATTTTTTAACTTCTCATCACTAGAAATGCAAAGTCTGGTGGGGGAACACCCCCATCAAAACATTTTTAAATTTTTAAAAGCTATTGGTGTGTACCATTTTATTTAATATTTGATCATCATGTAATTTTAACATCTTGTTCTCTTTTAAAGATACCATGCCGACATTTTAATCATAGTGCATTCTGATACTTATTTAATTTTACACGCATAATATTTTTATATATATTTTAACCATACGTCTGGCGCAGTATGGTCAGAATTGGCTCTTGCGCCATTAAAACCCACACTTCAAATCAAGCGCGATATTTTTGACATTCTAAGCACGAACTCCCTGAATAAATTTATTCTGCTTTTTTACTTTCTCGTATACGTAGTATAGAAAAAGTATAATAATCGTCAAAAAAATTCGAACTTGAGATTTTGTCGCATATCCTCGTTTTCGACTTCCGAGCTCGAAAAAAACAATTTTGGAAAAAGTCCCTCTATCAATATGTCTGTGGCAAAGACAGCTCAGAAACGCTTTGCGCTTGACGGTTGAAATATGGTGTAATGTCTTTAAACCAAATTCGTAAATTTCTATCATATTTTGAGTAAAATTTGTTTTGAGAAATTTCGTCTGTCCGTCTGTTCGAATATAAATTAACCCAATAATTACAAAACGAAGAGAGCTAAACTAATAAAACGATACACAGATTTAACATCTATAATTTAAGATACCTGTCAAATTTTCAACCCAATCCAACTACAGGTTGATTACTGCCTGTTTGACCTTTCAGAAATATGTAAAAGCGATAATTCAAAAACTCAAAGTCTTAAATATATTAAATTTGGTATAGAATTTTGTGACTTTAAGTGTAATTTTGTGTCAAATATTTGTTTCAATCAGTTAAAGAATACGCATCTAAAATATAAATTCGAATTTTTGAGGCCGTTATGCCTATCAGGAATTTATCGCTAAATAATTCACCAAGGATGATGCAATAAATTCAGGAAAAATGTTAAATCCACATCAAAATTTAATATTTCGTTACCAAAGTAAGCCAATACGATTCATTAGAGTGTGTGCGAGAAAGGTTTGAGGAGACCACTCCCGCTGGTTAATAACGGTATTAAGTAATTTGAGTGGTTGCGATGACAAGCTAAGTTACGTTCATTTTGCTGGATTTGTCAGGACTTTTAGAAACAACAGCTTCGTCAAACATAATTATGAAAATAAATTCTCATTATATAACTTTAATGAAATAAGTTTACAAGTTTCCTAAAGAACAATATTTTTAATAAGTATTTTTATGCATATAAAATTAAATGCTTAGAATTTTTAAATTTCTATTTTATTTTCTTATATTTTTAAGACTTGAGTGCATTCAGTTTTGATTACGATTTTAAATAACAAGCTAGGCTTTATTAAACCCACCTCGTAACTAAGAAACATGGTTAGATGACGAGGACAATATCTGAATCATTGCTTTCACATATTTAAAACTTTAGATGTTTATTTAAAGTAATAATATTCTAATAATACGAAGGGATTACACTTGTTGATTGTCTTATTATTTTATGCAAAATATCGGTAATTTAATTAAAATATAAAATAAAGTTTTAAGGAATACAGCATATTTGGCATCCTTCTCCAACAGTTGAAATGTTTCTTGCTTTTGGAGTCCTGCCTTAGTACATGCTGCTAAAGTACTATCAACTTTTGTCAGATTCAGTACAGAAAGGTGGTAGGACAGATACCAAAATGGCTATTAAATAAACGGATCAGAGTTAAAAATTGGATACACTTTAGGGTTGCAACAAAAAATAGATATTTAATGAGATTCCACTCTATGTGTCATATATCATACTGGCACTCCGGGAATTGCAGTATTCTCTATTTTTTCAGTATATTAAAAAAATCACTAATTTATTTATAGAATATTTATATCCACGAATAATTTAAGACACTTTCCTTGAAAAGATTTCAGTTTTCAATGAAAAGCAAGGAAAATCAAATATGCCTTTCTTCGTTCTGTAAGAAAATTTCTTAAGTATTTTCCATCTAAATAAATACATTTTCCTTAAATTCATACATTCATGCTTGTTTTCACTATCTGATTAAAAAAGGGGAGAAGAAACTCAGCCAACAGCAGATTACAATGAAACTTGTAACCTTGATTTTAAGCAAAAGCAGCCAAAAATTAGAAAATGTTTTTTTAAGAAGGAATAATTACTGATAAATATTTTTTTTAAAAACATGGAGAGGGCTTATCCAAAACTGTTTCGAATACAACCTGAAAAAAAGTGTTACCCCCCCCCCTCCCCCCCAAAAAAAAATAGAATTATACAGCTTGCCACGATTGCTGCGATTTTTATTATCTGTGTACGGCTCATGATAAATGAGTGCTTCGTAGTATAGTAAAATCAAAGGAAGCCACTCCTCAAAAAGAACTTTCTCGCATACTCTCTAATGAACGTGTTATCCCCAACCCCAGCAAAAAAGGGTCCTTGCAGTAAATCTGGGTTAAAGCAGAGAATACTTTGCCTGGCATTGGTACACAATATTATAAAATATTAAACACTGACGTGAATTCAGCATTTTTACTGTATTCTCAGGGCGACCTTTGGCGAATTTTTTGCCGATTAATGCGAGGCATGGGATTAATAGTATCCAAAAATAGAATCTGTGTTTTATATGCGTTTTTTCCAAACGATTGAAATCAAAATTTGGCACAAAATTAGAATTGTTATCACAAAATCACATACCAAATTTGAGACATTAAAATCATTGCGTTTTTGATTTATTGCATTTACTTGTTTCTGAAACTACAGAGTGCCAGATGTTCAATCCCCTTTTTGGATATGGCTGAACATTTAATAGATGTCTTCATCATTATGTTAAATCATTGCATCGAATTTCATCCATGTAACTATGTTCGCTTTGTAGTTATCGCATTAACTTGTATCCTCACAGCCGAACAGACAGACTTTCTCAGAATAGATCTTGCTGAAATTTTGATCGAAATCTACGAATTCCATGTAAAGATCGTATACCAAATTTTATCCATCTAGCTCAAACCGTTTTTAAGTTATCTTTGTCAGAAAGAGAAGACTGACTGATAGTCAAATATACATATCCTAAAAATGTATTTTTCGAAACCAGGGAGGTCTAAAACATCGAGATTTTTTCAAAATCTCAAGTTAAACTCTTCCAGCAGTCATAGTATTTTCTTTTTGCACACTACTTATATGAGAAGATAAAAAAAAAACATTACAGTGAGCCTGGAACTAGTTGCAACAAGTTTTGGAAAAACGCTTGTATTTTTGTATGTTTTGCAAATTCTTGATTATAACTTAATTTTATTATACCTTCATTATTCATTCCTAAAATGCATTAAAAATGATTAAAAAAATCATTAAATCATTAAAAAATCTTTCTCCATACTACGTACATGAGAAATAGAGTATTTTAGACAATATTTACCAAAACAATTTTGTGCATGTTTTTATTTAACTATCGCTTAGTATTGCCAATTGGCAACAAGCTATTTCTTTGTCTTAAACTCTATTTATAACAAAATACTATTTTTAAAACATTTCCCGCATTTAAAAGAAACTTTCATTTCTATGAACTATTTAAGATTTCTTTCTTTCCCCATTGACATATGTGTGTAGCAAAAGTAATGAACTTGGCTTTTTTTCAGCAAACGATACATTTCAAGACTACAACCCCTTTATCTTATCTCACACCATCATTTTATAGCAAGGGGAAGGTTTTCCTTGCAAATTGGCTTACTTCAGGAGACGGATGATTCGAGGGGGAGCGTTCGAATTTCCCGTATTAACATTTTCAATCAAGCAAGAAACAAGGGCGGTGGCAGGAAGGTCCCTCAAGGTGTGCAGGGAGGGATTCTTCCCTCGTCTGTGGTGATCATTCTTACTTTCGGTTGCAGATTATTTTACACCCCTGGAGACGAAGTGAATCATGGGAGATTGCTTAATGGTGGAGACCTCTAATTAACAAACAAGCCTGTTTCAGCGCAAGCAATAAAGTTTACTAATGTAACATAGAACAATTACATTCGACAACAGAAAGAAATTAGCATTTTTAATACAGAAAACATTCTTTAATCTGGCATGCTCGGGAACCACGGTAATGTTAGAATATCGAATGTCATTATAGTTTTAAAGAGAATACAGAAAATTAATGCAGCTCAGTGATATTTCAAATACGTTGCAAGTTGTTGTTTGACGGCATCATTGTTAAAATATCACATTCCTGTTTAGGATCTTATCCTCAACAATTAAGGGTGGTCTTCCCGAAATTTTCTAGTACAGTCCTTAATAAAGGTATTATCACCCTCCCTCTCTTTCCTTCCGCATAAAAGTTATTGATTTATAAAGGGAGAGCTCGGAGTAGTTTAGTTTAGTTATATTAACCTCCCGTTTTAAAGCGACACTAGGACTATTTAGGGACGGACCTCGTAATTTTGAACCGCGGTCAGATGACGACTCGGGGTGGAAATATTAATTAAAACTATTTGTAAATTGTTAAATTGATTTGACAGAGAAAAAATTTTAAAAATTACAAAACGCAAACCCCCGACCGAATTCGGGTCTTGTGAATGCAAAACCAGCTCCTTACCGATTGTTCAGCACCGGTGACACAGTATTAGTATATATTCTGTACTGAAAGTTTGGGGGCCATTTTATGGAAATTAACTGGATTTTGTTATTTAATATTTTAATGAATGAAAATCCTAAGGATATACTACAATTATATTAAAGCTTCGCCCGAAATCCATTCCATCCCAATTTCCAACCCGTGTGCTCCCTTTGATAGAATGCTCAAATATTTATTTTTAGTGTCATTTACATGGGCATTTTGTGCTTAATAATATAATAAATAAATCGAATATATATCAAAGATACCTATTTTTCAACAGATTGAAAAAAATTCCTGCAAAATTGAAATTTTATGTAAGAATTACAATCGCATACCAAATTTCATTTATTTAAATCGATGCATTTTTAGTCATCCCACTCAATGTTAATGTAAAGGCGGTCAATATTTTAATGGATTTGATTTACAATTTTGATATAGAATGCATTTTAGATATTAAAACTGCTTGCCAAATTTTAGCTTTTGACGTTTTGTAGTTATGATGTTAATTTGCACTCAAACAGACATATAAACTTGCTTTGCAAGTGTTTAATTTAAAATTTGATAAAAATCTGCAAATCTGGTATGAAGACCATATCTAAATTTCATAAATCTAGCTGAAAGTTTTGGATTCAAATTTGTCACAGACATACATAATGCCGATAATGTCTTTTGGACTCTTTTAGGTCTGAGATGTGTAGATGCACTTTAAATTAATTTGATGAAATCTGGCAGGTAGTCTTTATACCATATTTGTAAATTTCAGATGAATTTTGGTGGAAATGTTTTCTGAGAAAATTTGTCTATCCGACTGATCACGCGATAATCTCAAAATATAAAGAGCTATAAACATAAAATTTGGTAAAAATATAAAGGGCTGACCGTCTATCGGTTTATACTTTCACAAGCATGTAAGTACGATAACTCTAAAACGCAGTAACTTAAATATTTGAAATTTGGTGTGTAATTTTGTGACTACAGTTATAGTTCTCTGTCAGACTTTGGCTTCAATCCATTGAAAAAAATCACGTCTAAAACACAAACTCAATTTTCGGGTATTTTTGCATTACTCACATGTCAGGAATCAATCGCCAAAGACCATTCAGTAAAAATACTAGATTCACACTAAAGATTAATATTTTGTAGCTATTGTTCATCAATGCAATCCTATGGGCGTAGGGATAATATCTTTATTAGAGTTTATGTAAGAAATTTTAGAGAAGACTACTCCTGTTGGCTTAGTTTTTATTATTACTATTTTCATGTTTATCGATCAATGCGGAAAAAACACCAAATAATATTAAAAACAAAGAAACAAAGCAAAAAAAAAAATTTTTAAGATAATTTCTGGGAGTGCTGCAACTCTGCAGCCCTCGGACAAACCGCCACTGAATGCAAAGCATTCATTTTTCAGTTTCATTTCCTTTCACGCCCTATAACAAATTTCAGATCAAATAAAATGTTCTATGGCGGACATAAATATGTCGCTATATTTACAAAATTCTTAATTCATTTCAATATATTACCTCTGAAAGCAAGTATTTTCGAGCAAGTATTTCCCTATATTACCTCTGAAAGCAAGTATTGTGATTTTTTTTATTTAGATTTATCAGCATTACTTATTTGCTTCATTAGAAATGATTAGATATTCAGAAACAAAAACGATTTTGTTATTTAATCGCAAAGCAGCAAAAAATTTATAAAGGATGGAAGCAAATGCCCCACACGTTCAGAAATGCATTCTTTTTAAAAGATGTTCTTTTTTTACTTTCTCGTATACGTAGTATAGAGAAAATTGTCAAAAAATTCAAAAATCTTCATGTTTTACACCCCCCCCCCCCCCCCCGAGCTCGAAAAACACATTTATGGAAGATGTCTGTCTATTTGTCTGAGACACGGATAATTTAAAAACGCTTTGAGTAAGATGAAATTCGGTATATGATCAAAATGATCATATTTTGATCAAATATCAAAATTTTGATCAAATATGATCAAAATTTGGTATATACCAAATTTGCAAATTTCTCTCAAATTCTGAGCAGAGGAAGTCTATCTGGCTGGCTGTTCGAATATACGTAAACACGATAACCACAAAACGAGGATAGCTAGATAGTAAATAAAATTCGATACACAGAACTAATATCTATAGACTAAACATCTATCAAATTTTGAACCACATTCAGGGGTTGACTGTCTGTCGGTCTGTACTTTCAAAAATAAGTAAACGCGATAGTTCAAAAAATGCAATGACTTAAATATATCTAATTCGGCAGGAGAATTTGTGACTATAACTGTAATTCTGTGTCAAATCTTTGCTCCATTCGATTGAGAAAAATGGGTTTAAAGCACAAATTCGAATTGCGGGAACTATTTACCACTTGTCAGGGATTAATCCCCAAATCATTCGCCAAGGAAGATCCGATAGATTCAGTAAAAATGTTAAATTCGCACCAAAAGTTTGTATTTCGTAACTATTGTACGCCAATGTTATACGAGACACTCTCTGAGATAACATCTTTATTAGAGTATACGCGAGGAAGTTCTGGGCAGTTCACTCCCACTGCTTTATTTCTTTAATTATTTAAAGTTCTACTTCATTGTGTTTTCAAAGTTATGTTATTACTATTATTTTATAAATCTTCTCATTCCTTTTAGTTCTGAAAATAAAAGTTAATAACTATCTTCATAATAAGAAACATTTCGAATAACTTCAAAAATAAATTTGTGAAACTTTTCTAAATGTTAAGATTTGAAAGATTGGCACTCTAGAAATCGATAAAACCGAATAAAAGCAAAATAGAGAAATGAATAAAACGAAACAGAAACTATCCCATGGGAAAAAAAGGCCCGGAATTGTTCCATTGAAATTTCAAAAATAGTATAGCATGTTTCAAAATACCGAAAAATTGAATTAAAACGCCTCTTTATTTAACGGATAAATCAAATCTTTTTTAAAAAATTCCTTGGAAAATTTTTCGGAATTTCCAGACGTTTAAAGAAGAAATTTTTTCCCCAATAAAATAGAATAGTTTGAACCTTGAATGTGTTCAAAAGCAATTTCCAACTTCTCAGAATCAGACAGCAGCGGAAGCTATTTTTGGCTTAAACAATATTAAATTCAGCATCGCCGATAAAATAAATCAGGCAAAGGCCGCCCGTTAATATCGTAGTTATTAGATGTGCTAAAACATTTTCTCTCCCTCCGGAAAATATTTTCCCTGCCTCCCTCCCGCCTTTTACCCATAATGCATCGCGTTTAGAATGCGCCGCTACGACTTGATAAGGATTTTATCGTACTCGTCATCGGACTTTTTTGACTTCGAAATTTCTGGTTCGGAAAAATAAAAAAACAGATGTTCCCGCCATGCGAACGATGACCCTGCAGGTGGTTTGGAATTTAAAAATATTTATTGTTCTTTAACATCTTTCTGAAAAACTTTTGAATTCTATTCAAACGATTTTTCTGCTTTCTTGGGGAAAATAAATGGGATCATAATTGGATGCACTTTTGCCAAAGGGAGGTATTTCCTTAATACAGGTGCTTCTCAACATATTCGAACGTTTTAAAAGTAGAAAAATTGTTTTCGAAAAACAGCAGCGTCTTTCCTTTCAAAGACGTTAGAAGCAGATGGATTTTAAAGGCAATTCCCGCTGAAGAAATTTTTTCGTTATCCAGAAATTTGAATATAAATGAGAAAAATGAAAGATAATTAATAATAAATGAGGAATATTCCAACTATGATTTTTTTAATAAATCGATATCAAAGGAACATCATTTTAATTTTAAGCTTTCACTAGCCGCTTTCAGCTTCAAATGTTCGCCTGTCGTATCAAAAGTGTAAATATAGTCATGTTGGCTATGATAAAATGCATTTTACCACAACAAAAAAAGTCCTATTTTAATTGTTTTTATTTACACAATTAACATAGAACATTTTGATTGGCTGGTTTTGCCTGTAATCAGGTAAAACTACTTTCTGGATGAAAATGGCGAAATAGGTCCAATTATTGACAACGGAGGTGCTGCTAAACCTTTATTCTGCAATATCGAAAATAGAGAATGGTACAACTGACCATTGATTATTAACATTTATATCAAAAGAATTATTGAAACTTTTTCAGCTTTCACAAATTTGATTCGCTACTTTGATTAAATAATGTTATGAGAAATATCATGGTTTCGTAGCGGTTACATAATTCTACTACCTTCTCTTTAGATACAACAGATGGTGTTACCTTGTTGAAATTAAGGTATACTTTACCATGATCCTTCTAGGAGGAGGGGGTTCTTATTAGATTGTATTCTAGTGAGCGTCGTGCATTTTTGTGTTCGTGTTTGTTTTGTCTTGTGAAATGTGGAACTTAGAAAATAATTAAGTAGCTGTTCCTGAAATTCTCTATTATTTTCATCTACTTCATAATTAAGTCAAAAAGAGTTTCGACCCTCTACAGTTCCTTTTTTTCTCCTTCTAAAAATGTGCAGCAAAAAAAATTTTCTGAGATTTTTTTGAAAAGGGGGGGTGATGGAAGACAATCGAACAATGACGATGTATTCAAAGCCTTCATATGGATTGAAAGTTCTTGAAATCGGACTGGTATTTGCAGATTAGGGCCTATTTTTCAGTTTTGCTAATTATCTTTATAAACGGGAGTAATGTTCAAAAGTAACGACCGAAGAAAATTATTTTGATGTTTATAAATAATTACTTAGTTACATCTAATCTGTTAATCTCATAAATTTAAGCGAGCTATTATTGTATATATATGTATATATGAATTTCTTTCTTTCGTGTATTTCGAAAATGGCTCTAACGATTTTGATCAAATTTTATATTTAGATAAAGTTTTGCTTTTTAATTTTTTTAAAAACGGTTTTTCAGTAAAGGCACTTATATAGATACATTTTTTCTGAAAAAACGCGATTTTACATTTAAAAAATGTATAACTAAATACTGACATGTGTACAAGATCCATGCAAGAGTATTTAGTTTAGTTTAGTTATATTAACGTCCCGTTTGAAGCAACACTTGGGCTATTTTGGGACGGACCTCGTAATTTTGAACCGCGATCAGATGACGAGGACGACACCTGAGCTGGCACCCCCCTCTCCACACCACACCACGCCAGCGGGAAGACGTTTGATCAGGACGGATTTAACGTGCAACAGACCCCCTTACACGACGGTTCTTTGGTGGAATCGGGTCTCGAACCTGAAACCCTCCGGTTCCGAGGCCGAGACCTTACCACCAGGCCACCGCGGCCTATGCAAGAGTATCAGAGAAAGGGTTGTGGTTAGGATTTCGGGCTCTCATGCGTTATTCTCATGTTCGATCCCGTGTTTGCTATTCAATTAGATTCCCTTCATTTTACAAATTTTACCGAGCAATTCTTGTATAGTATATATAAATTTATTTCGTGCATCTCGGAAACGATTCTAACGATTTAGATAAGGTTTTTGCTTTTTAAGTTTATCTATATAAGTGTCTTTCCCGAGTGAGAGAAACCCGATTTTACACACACACAAAAAAAAAATATTATTAGAGTCTTTTTTTTCTATTTGTTCTCATGCTGGCAATGCCATATAGCGCCATCTCGTATATTTTTGCGGTACTTCGGTAGTTACCATAGGATGATAACATACTGGCAACTCAAAATTTTGTGAAATGGTGCTGACGGAGGTGAGATGTGGTAAGATTGAAAAATATCCATATGTAATATGTGATTCGTGTCTAAATATTTTCTCCGAAAAAAACCCCACAATCTTATCAAAAAAAAACTGAGTGAAATTTGGTCTCCTCGATATTTTTATTCTAAAAAATTCTAATTATTTTTATTGCCTAATAATGATATCATGCAAAATTGATAAGCAAAGGCAAAATTTAAGTTATGCTGAAAAGTATCAATGTGCAATGTTTTATTGTTTCCAGTACCCCTGCCTCGGCTATACTGTACAAGACGCCACTAAAAATCAGACAGAAAAGAAAAAAAAAAGTTCTTGCAAACTTGTAATATGAAACCTTCTAAGTTGTCTTCTATAATCCTCATCATATGGCTTATTTCTGGCGACTGCTAAATTTTATTTTTCCAGTGTACAGGGGCTGTAATGTTTTAAAATCCTTTTTAACTTACCACTGAGTTCAGCTTCGACTGATAGGTCACAAGTTGAATTTATATCTTTCAAAACTATTTTCATTCAAACAGGTAATAAAAACTATGCTTAAAATGTTAAAATTCAACCTATGTATGTAAAATTGTTTCTGATAATATATATATATATATATATAAATTATATATACTGTATTGTAAATCTGGTCAATAAAAAGCAGTTGAAATCGTCAGCTCTATAAGCGCCACACACTTCCAGATAAAGATGTTATCAGCTACCTTCTCCTTCCTTAAAATTTAGGAACCTTTGGCAAGGCCGTTAACACCCCAAGTACTCAAATTTTTATTTCCAGTGTCCTCCCTAAAAGAGTTTTGGTTTCATAATAAAATGTAGAAAAAAAATATGCATTTTAAAAGCCTGTTTATAGAAAGAGCGATACCAAATTGGACAAAAAAAGTTTTGTAACAAGATTACATAACATATTTCATCTATTACATAACATATTTTGAGCAATCATGTTTACATTGACTTCCTATTAGTGGATTTCACTCAAAATTTGATAGATCTCTATAAATTTGATGTAAAATATATATCAATTTCCATCGGTCTATTTTAAAAGCTTTTTGGATTATTGTTTTATAGATAGACAGACAGACATAATTTTAAAAGTGAGATTTTCAGTCTCAAGAAAGTCTGAAACGCAGAGATTCATCAAATATCTGTGTAGGAACCGAATTTTTTGACAAATCCAGAACTTTTTCTTTGTATTTTTTTTTTTTTTTGTCTAAAAAAACTTTTTATTTGTTTAAAAAAAGCAGAAGATAATCAAAGAAGATTTAACCTTTAGTCCAAAGCATCGCAACATGATTAGATTTCTGGCTCGATTCGTCTACATTTATTTTAATTTTATAAAAATGATCAAGTGCTTGTAAAGAAAGATTTGATACCATTACAAAATAACTGATGCAATAACTTTAAAAACAATGAAGTATATTTTTAAAAATTCTGATTTATTAGAATTGTTCAAAAAATGTGCACACTTTCTACTACACACAATATTGACTGATATATATAAAATGAAATTAAACTGTAAAACCAGACAAATTTATATTTTGGCCACAAGTACAGGATGTAAAATTCCAAAATACACCAAAGGGAATCGTGGTAGTTAACTGATTAATTATTTGTCTTCATAACACGTTTCTCCAAGTTTAAAAAGTGGCTGCGGTGGCCTGGTAATAAGGTCTCGGCTTCGGAACCGGAAGGCTTCATGTTCGTGACCCGATTCCACCGGGACTGGTGCACGCTAAATCCGCCGGGGCCTAACGCTGGTGCGATGTGGCTTGGAGAAGGGGGTGCCAGCTCAGATGTTGTCCTCGTCATCTGACTGCGGTTCAAAATTACGAAGTCCATCCCAAATTCGCCCTTGTGTTGCTTTAAAACGGAACGTTAATATAACTAAACTTAACAAAACCAATATTAAAGATCAAAATTATAAACTACTAAAAAAATATTACATATTGTAGAAGTCAATTTACTTAACTCCATATAATTATATAAATCCACCAATACGCACCGATGCATGAATTAATTGCCTTACAGTCCTCATCGCAAAGGCTGCGTGTGTGCTGACAAGATGAGGTAAAATTTTGGTATGTGATACAATTAAATTAAAATTTTACCATGAAGATAAGGCAGAAGCTTTAATGTAATCTCATCGCTATTGCGATGAGATTACATTAAATTAATAAGTGAAATTACATTAATAAGTGAAAAATATTTGTCACAATTCACCGGCATCAGAAGTAAATATACTTGTGGATTATTGAACAATTATTTTAATTTCAATTGTAATTGTTTTCAGGAAAAAGAAAAATTATTTTACAAAGTTATTCAATTACAGTAAAAATTACATCAGTATGGAAAAAGTTCTGCAATGAAGAAGCATTATAATGATTTGAATTTTGTCATCATCGAATGACATGCGAAAAGAATTCAAAATATTTTCTTATCAGATCATTGTAACAATATAATCAAAATCTGTTATTTTTCCTTTAAATGGTTTATCAGATTTTTTTTTTTTGCCAAATTCATTTGAAAAAAATCTATCGTTAACAAAATAACAGGTACAAACAAACAGGGTCTGATAAATATGGCTGAAAATATTCTGGGTAAAATTGAAAGGTCAAAACCTCGCATCATACAATTCAAATATGACTTGAAACAAAATTCAGAATTGTGATTAATGCTAGAAAATATGTAACAGATTGACCACTAAGTCTGAAAAATCTGGATCGTCATCTATCCTATAGACAAAATTGTGATAAGAGCAAAGCGGAAGAGATATGGTAGACCTAATAAAATATTTTTTCCTATTAACATGATTACTATAAAAATTTAAGATCGAATCGATATCAGGGGACTTTCAAAATAGTAGACAAAGAAAATATAATTCATTTTTTTAAATAATCAATTTAAACAAAATAATAATAATTATTATTATAAAATTTTTAACAGGAAGCATACAATAATGAAGTTTCTCATCAATAAAAAAATCTTGAAGGTGGAATTTGATATTATTTTTTACTTGCTAAATCGTTTAATTCTTTTTCTCGTGACAAAATTTTAATGACAATAACGATAATCTCAAAGAAATGCTATTTTAGTTATAACTTTTTCGTATACGTAGTATAAAACTCGAGATTTTCTAGAATCTCCTCGTTTCAGACCCGACTTCGATAAACACATTTTTGGAAAATGTCCGTCTGTCTGTCAGTGACAAAGATAACTCAGAGATGCTTTGAGAATTAGACGGTTGAAATTTGATATACAGTCTTCACACCAAATTTGCAGATTTCTATCACATTTTGCTTAAAATCTGTTCAGAATAAGTCCGTCTGCCCGGTTATTCGAATGTAAGTTTTCAAGATAACTACAAAATGAAGAGACCTATATACATAAAATTATGCATACAGATTTAAAATCTGGAGGACAGATATCTATCAAATTCTGAGCCAAATACAGTAAGAGATTGACCGTCTGTCAGTCTGTATTTTCAGAAATTTGTAAGCGCGATAATTTAACAAGTGCAATCACCTAAATATATGAAATTAGGTATGGGATTTTGTAAATTCAAATGCAGATATTTGTCAAATTTTTGTTTCAATCGGTTGAGAAAAACAGGTCTAAAACACAAATTCGACTTTTGAATACTATTAACGGATGTAAGGATTTAATCGCCAAATAACTTGCCAGGATAACACAATAGAATCAGTAAAATTGTTAAATTCAAGCCAAAAGTTAATATTTTATTACTATTATACGCCAGTGTCACGTAAGGCGTTCTCTGGCATGACAAATTTATTAGAGAATATGGGAGAAAATTTCGGGGAGACCATTCCAGATGGTTTTATAATCCGTTAATTAAAAGCTATATGTGAAATAATACATTCTACATTTTTTTAGTTTTATATCTCATTTTAAATGATTTTTTTTTAAAATTAAGTAAATTTTCTTATTACTTTTTTTCTACTTTCTCTTTTATGGAATTAATCGATTTGGCAAACGAGCGGCACAAATATCAATCATTTCAAAACTCTTAAATCTTTATTTTCCAGTTGAGTAGAAACATAAATTCAACAATCAATGCAAGAAGAATCTTCCATTTCCAATGACAGCTGTCAAAAATTTCTTCAAAAGCACAAACTCAGTTTTCCATTTCGTACCGTTTTTGCTTCGAATTTACATGTTGAACTTGTCTTGAAGTAATTTCAACAAGAATTCTCCAAGGAGAAAAAAAAGGCGAAAACATAAATGAAATTCGGCTATTTCCTCGAGTTAGCACAGAACTCCTATTTTGACATGTTATTACGTAGCTTCCTAAATAAAAAGAAAATGGATCAAACGATTTTTTTTCCCTTGAGCGCGTGGTCACAAATAATAAATACAACTTCAAAATGCTCGAATGTTTCTATGATTCTTGAGAGACACGGATGAAATTTCAGCCTGGATTTTTCCGGCGAAAAAGAATGTTTGAAACTGACCTTTCAAAACTTCCCAGGAGATTTAAAGGGAGAAAAAAGATCTAGAATAAGGGATTTTCTAGACGCCTGTAAACATTTCATGCGAGATTGAAAATTTATTTCCAACAATATTTTTTGTCTGCCTTTTTATTTTTCCATCGGACATGTCAAGAGTTAAAACCAGCATATTTTTTCTTTCCGGTACGTTACATTTCTATCGATTTTTCTTATCTTGAATTAAAAATGTTTTAGATAAAGATCAAAGAAAAAGATTTTCTGGAATGTAATTTGTTGTAGAGATAGAAGTAGCATTAGTAAGGGATGGAGAATTTTATAGGAAATATAAAAGTAAAAAAGGTTTCAACGGACGGGAAATTGTCGATTTATTTTAACAGGAAAGCTTGGACTTCAAAAATGCTTATGATTTTCAAATAATTTTATGAGCCATTAATTAAACTAGACGAAATATATTTATATCAAAAGGAACCTTTCTATGGATTTTTGACTTGTTCCATCCTTGTAACAATTTAATAATCGAGTTTGCAATTGCTACTTGTATAATTTAAAATTCTGACATCATGCTGCCATTTTTGGGAACAATATAATTTTTTAATATTTTAAAGAATTTTTATCGAAGAAATTGATTAAATTTTGATTTCAAAGACATGGCGCCACTTAATCGTCAACTTCAGGAAAAAAAATTATTTCAAGTTTCCATAATATTCATAATAATAAATGATAAACCGGTAGCTGAAACTAGCGGTATTGTCCGAGGTAAGTGAATGCCAATGAAATCAAAACCATAATATGTTATTTATTCAGTTCTATCTACACTTTTAAGACAACTTCAATCATATACAGTTCAGCGATAAATCTTGCGTTTAACACGGTTTTTCAGTATATTTTATTGAAAATACAAATAGTTGTAAACAGAATCGAGCTCCTCCCGCCATGCCGAAGTATCTGGGGGAAAGTATGAAGACAGGCAGCCACGACATCATATTTGGGCACTGGGGTAAATACAAAATCGCACATTACGATGCAGTCCATACATCCATCACTCTTGAAAGAATATGATTTGACATTGGTATAGAAGTAGCTCAGCCCCACATCATTACTATACTTACTGGAGGAGCGAGATTTGCTTTCTTATATGGCAACTTCTCATCTCTATAGCTGAGATAACTCCCACAGTGGAATGTAATTAGCTGTAAAAAATATGAAATAAACGAAATCATTTTGTGATTCATAGTCAAACAATGTGGGAAAAGCAATGTTTTTGGGCGAATACTACTCCCAAATGAAATTAGGCTTATTCTCTTTTCCCTCTTAAAGATGCCTTCTTTTGAAAGGCATTCTACCAAAATAACAGCCATAAAACTCATTAGTATCAATTATAGTAATAATAGCTTATATACTAATAATGTGTCACAATCGGCCAACGTCCCAGCAGCACAGTCGATAAGGCTATGTATGCCTTGGCGTTCACGAGACTGGATTTCAGTCCGAGCTAGTGTTTCTTAATCTTTTATGTATTTCCTTTTAAAATTATTTCAAATTAATTTACCAGTTCATAAATAGTTTTAATTAACATAATAAAGCATAATGCTCTTATATATTTCAAAATTAAATGCTCATTCACCTAACACTTGAATCAGAATTTAATTTTTAAGCAAGAAAACTAATTATAAATATAACAAATAATGATAAATATTAATTACGAGTTAAAACTCGTATGATTATTGTCATAATAAAAATATTTCGTGAATTTTATATTACATACAAGAACCAGAATGGTAATTATCTTAAAAATATTGGAAACAAGATAGATATATTTTGACGTCTTGTACAGTTGATAAATAATGATCACCCCCCCCCTCCCCAAGAAAAGCATTAAATTGATCGATTAGTCAAAAAACTTATTTATCTTTAAAAATATATTTGTGTTTTTTGAGAAAATCGGGAAGCGTACAAAGCATAACGTATCATGCTATTAACACTTTTGAAAAATTTGCTTATGCCTTCTATAATTAACACCTACTTTCTGTTTTTTCTTTCCGATTATTAATATTGAGACCGTTTGCTGATAAACGTTTCATTAATTTCAAGTACTCCCTTTAATTTCTGATATAAATACAGCTTCATTGAAATGATAAATAGCTAGTCTTAATTAAAATCCAAAAATTTCAAATTTTTATTGATTTTATGATAACAATAGCTATTCAAATTATTTTTTATCGTTAAAATTATATTTATAAGACTCAAAAATTAAATTACAATCATAATTCAAGTATCGTATAAATGAATATAATTATTTTTCTTTTGAAAATAAAAATAGAACGCATGTATTAAGAGAAAATACATTTATTTTTGCATATAAAAATGATTAACATATTAATTAAAACCATCTAAATCACCATTGGTAAATTGTTAATTCTGAATATTTTGAATTTATGCAATTTTGATTCTTTTTTTTTCCTTGGTTTGATCATCTATTTCTATTTTCTTGAAACAATTTTTTTTTAAAAAGAAATTATTTTTTCAAAGATTGCTCTATTTAATCGGACAAATTTGGTTGCATACAAAATAAAATCAAAAATATAACTAACTCTAGAATAAGGAATCGTTTCTTCTAAACAAATCAAAGGAGAAGGCGAGCGTATTATCATTTGGCGATATCTTTTGTTGAAGGAGCAGAACAATTGATGCCAAAGAACTACTTTTCATGCCAAATTAGTTTATGTTCACTTAAATAAAAACTTTGACCTTAATTAACTTCTTCCTTTATGACCTTTTTAGGAAATAACCGAAGAGGCCCATTGAATAGAGTCAAAGGACAGAATCAGATTATTTATTTTATTTCTAGCAGTGGATGAAGGATACAAAATAAGAAGTGGATAAATCTTTTAGATTTAGATTTTTTGGCTTTTATTGCTAAATAATGACGGGGAGAATTTTTCCAAGATGAAAGCTGAGTGCTCTTATCTTCAGTTGAGCCGAGGATAGAGGAAAAAATATAATTTAATTAAGCAGCTACATGAGTGAATCAGCTGTGTTTTGAAAGGAAAAAAAAAATAGATAATTTGGGATTTTAGACAGTAAAAAAGTTCGAAAGACATTCCGTTCGATAAACAGTTTTTGAAGGGAATTTATACTTTCATAACGGATATTCAATTATATTTAATCTAAACATAAAACTGTTTAAGTTTCGGATTATAGCGAATTTAAAACACTTTGCTTCACTTTGAGCTTTGAACTTTCGGAACTTATCCCAGAAGTTATCTATTTATTATCATGTGAGAACGTGATGTTCTCACATGCTAATAAATGATAAAACATGATAAAATAGATAATTTGAAATGCGCTGTTGTTTTGGTTTGAAGTTTTTGAAGTGATACAAGGGCAGAAAATTGGCGGTGTAGCGCTTTTGAGGCATCAATTTTTCGCATTTAGAATTATTAGAAAATGTCACATTTGGCGACTTATCGCCAACAAAAAGTTACAACGCGAATGTTACAAAAGTTTTACGCGAATGTCATCCACGTACACGATTCTCCTATCTGGCCAATAAAGGGCAGGGTCGTCGGAAGTTATCGCCCGAAGAAGCACAAAGAAGAAATCGAGAGTCAACACGAAACAGCGAATAAGATATCAAAAAGTTTTGGAGGTGGGAAAAAAACCATATATGTTTTAAAAATTAAAAATTACACAATATAATAGTCACGTGATCATTCAGTACCAATTTAAACTGTTTCAATTACCTAAATTAATTAAGACAAATAATGACTTAAAAATAATAATAATTTTCACACATGGTAACTTGAAATTTGCGATAGCAGATTTCATTTTTTCTTTTTTTAAATTTCGGCTTATAACGAATTTAATATACTTTATATCACTTTGAAATTTCAGAAATTATTTCAGAAGCTATCTTTTTATCTCAAATGTATTCTTAAAAAAAATGCTTGGGATAGAAAAATAAAATTTGATTATTGGTGAGCTTCATAATTATTTCACAATTTCATTTCATGCAATAACCATTTGCAATCGATTTGCCATTTGGTGGAACATAAAATGTGGTTAAATGTAAAAGTAATTTTATGAATACTAATCAACAATGCAAGGATTATTGTTCTTCCTAACAAATTAACTAGACAGAAAATAAACAAAGATGTGTGAATACGCTATTTATGCATGTGACATTCTTTGCAAAACTTTATTTTTTCTTACGTCCAGCCATCTCGTAATTCGCAGGCCTCCTCAGAGTTTGGAACAGAGCGTAATGGGAAAATAGCGGGAATTCACCGTCAGCCATTTTATTTATACCGGAGAAAATATTAGATAATAAATGCCCCAAAAGCTTTTAATGGAAAAAGAAAAGATTTATGAATCTTCATTCCTTCGAGCTCGAAAATAAATAAAAGCCACACAGAAAATTAACATACAAGCTGTAGCACAAGCCTCAAATTTACGAGGTCATTTATCGTTTGGCGTTGCAGCTGCTTACATCACTTATGAATCCCAGCGGAATATGGCTTCCGAATAACGAAAAGAATTTTTAACTAATTTATTGATATTTCCGATATTTGTGAATTGTTATTTCTGTAACTTTAACTATCTCCTGCTTGGTTTTGTTTATAATTATATGTTTAATTCAGTCGTCATAGAGTGAAAAATGAATATTAGAGTTTGGTAACAGATAATTAAAGTTCTAAATTATTATGTAAAATTAGCAAAGGAGTAATTCAAAGAGAACAGAGAGCTTTTTAAATTATCACTGGCGCATAACAAATTTAATATTTTAGTTTATATTTTATGAATTTCTTTCAGCAATTGCAGCATTTTCAATCAGAAATTTCGGAAGAATTATTTAAAGTTGAAGTATTTTCTCCTGCGCAATTTTTGTGCTGTGACGTTTAATTTCTTTTTATTATAAAGGATATCCCAAAATTAAAGCAAGATTTCAATTTGCCACCTTTCGTGCAGTAAAATGTTAGCAACTCTATTTAAAAGAAAAAATTTGTTAGCTGATAGTTTAGGCCTAGTAAAAATGGAGCTTTACAGGATAGAAGCAAGATTTGAATTAAATAAAAAAAACTGTCTTTTCTCTTTAAATTGATATATTTATATTGAATCGTTAAGTAAACAGGATAGGCTTA
The DNA here is from genome assembly GCA_026543865.1 of Argiope aurantia. Taxonomy (NCBI): domain Eukaryota; kingdom Metazoa; phylum Arthropoda; class Arachnida; order Araneae; family Araneidae; genus Argiope; species Argiope aurantia. The sequence goes on from JAPMOR010008997.1 coordinate 383,250, forward strand.
TGTATGGAATAACACATGGGGCAAATATAAATTTGGAATAAAGACTATATACCAAATTTCATCCGTTTAGCTCAAAGCTTTTTTGAAATATCGCGTTCAGTGACGGACAAACATATGTAATTTCACAAATACATTTCTCGACCTTGTGGCAGTCAGAAATATATATTGCTACGAATTTTACCGGGGTTCGTTTGGATAGTGGGAGTTATATGGTGTGGAGAACGCTCAATCAGCAGTAGAATAAATACAACGACGTTTATTTACACGAAGACACACAGGACAGCACAAAAGCGACAACTATATACAGCGCAGAAGACGATTATCTTCACCCGAGACGTGTAGCATACAACAGCACACACAGCAGCATACAACCAGAATCTACTGCAGACAGTAGCGCACAGCTCAGTTCAGCACTAGCTTGACTCCGTCGCTTCCGACTACTCTGTCTTCGACTTCTCCGACTCGGACTACTGACTGACTTGGACAGCACAGACTGGCCCTTTTATAGGTCTCTGGAGGCGGGGCTAGAAGCCTCTCAACCAATCAGGAACGTTGGAGGCGTATCTTGGTTCCTACTGGACGGATCGGGAAAATTCTCGAAGTTTCGGGTATTATCTATTTTGGCGCCAAAGTCGCCAAATTGTCGCCAAGTTCTGGGACCACCGACGCACACCCGGACTCCGTCCATTCAGGTGACTGTAAAACTTTCTTTCTGTTGATGGAACAAACTATGCTGGAAAGCCGAATTGCAGGTTTGTAACAATATATTCGTCAAAATCTAAAATTCGAATTCTATGATTAATGTAATATTGTTTCTATACTTCTTATGCAAGAAAGTAAAAACGTGATAATAATAAGGAACTTAAACTGAATTGCATACCAAAAATTGTGCCTTCTATCGAAACCAAAGTAACAATATTTATCATAAATTTAAACGTAAAAAATTGCATTACTTTTCTGGTCATCAGAACAGAAATAAAAATATAATCGATCTTTTTCAATTAACAATCTACATAAAGAACATCTTCTTGAAAATACGAAGTTTTCTATCCTATCTTACCAACTGTAATTTGCCATTTAAATAAAAACCTTTGAACTACAATGAAGTTATATTTTCAAAGTCATTTCCGTCCAGGCCGCAGAGTTCACTCACTGAATTTCAAGATTTCAACACATTCAACAACCCAATAACTCTATTAATATGCGAAACTATGTCGTACACGCTCGCTCAAAGTCTTTTTGTAAACAAAAGCTTTTATTATGGATAACCCCGGAGTTCTAATTGAAGTGGTTTGAGTCTGAAATTCACCTTCATTATAATCAAGAGACTTCAAAATGAAATTGCAGCCATTGAGAACGAAATTGATTTCTCTTGCTTCCAAAATTTCATTGAATAATTCCCCAACAGTTTTGGGTCCCACGAACAGTTACGGGTATGGTTAACAAAAAAAAATACACATAAAAGACAATAAAACCTTTTATCTTCAATAACTCCGAGTTGGTTAAATATTTCCCTGCTTCATTTGCATTTTTCTTCGGGTTTAGTACTGTTTATTTTCCGAAAACCAGTTCTAGAGAGCTGAATTCTAATTATAGAAATATTGATTTTTGCTGGGAATTTCGGAAATTCAGGAGGAAAGAAAAACCTGGGCTTTAGTTTAATCCAATTTATAATCGTGGAATCTACAGAAAGGAAGATCAGCAGAGCGTGGATATGCAACTAAATTATCTTTGGTCGTAGGTTTTTTGAAAAAGTTGTTCGTCATTTCTTTCTTTTAGTTTTATTTTTAAGATGGTTAAATATAGAGAGAGATCAATTATATTATCTAAACATTTTTTTTCCCACAGCAGTACAGAATTTGTGTTATTCAGCAAACTTAAATGAATTGTTTTATACTTTCCAATATCCATAGTATAGAGAAAGTATTATAATCAAGCATATAATAAAAGTATAAAACAAGTATTATAATAAAAGAAAGTATTATAATAAAAATCGATGCACAGATTTAGCATATATTGTGTAGACACCTATCAACTATTGAGTCAAATCTAACAAGGGGTTGACTGTCTGTTGGTCTGTGCTTTCAGAAACATGTAAACACGGTAACTCAAAAACGCAATGGCTTAAATGTATCAAATTTGCTATAAGATTGTGTGACTACAAGTGCAGTTTTGTGTCAACTTTTTGTTTCATTTGGTTGAGAAAAACATGTCTAAAGCACAAATTCGATTTTCGGAAACTATTAATGGCATCCCAGGGGTTAATCGCCAAAACACACGCCAAGGGTGACACGATAGATTCAGTAAAAATGCTAAATTCACGCCAAATAGTAACATTTTGCAACTGTTGCACGCCATTGTCATCCAAGACGTTCTCTGGGGTAAAGCCTTTATTAGAGAGTATGCGAGAAAGTTTTTGAGAGACCGCTGGTAACTTTTAAGAGAGCAAAAGTTGTATGCATATAGAAAAGAATTTTAGATATTTAACGACATATTCTTCAAACGTTTCAGGGGCGAAAGCTTAAAAATATTAAAACATATGCATGATAAATTCTTTTTTTCCAGTCAAGCTGCTCAAGTTTGAATTCAATCAATTTTAATTTCTTTAAATATTTTAACTATGTAAAAGAGCGAATTTGGTTTGGTTTTTTCAGCTAGCTATTTTAGAATACTGAATCCTCCAATTTGATTCACAAAGGATCAGGAGCATGGACTGGAAAATTTATTTCTGATTAATATTTGTATACCTTTAGAATATTCATTCGTTAAATACTACGGTGTAAAATCCAGCCGAAGAAATTTGAAATTGATTAATTTGAAGAAAATAATCTTCAAACTTCTGGCATAGTTTATGCATTAGTAAGTAAGTAGTCACAGATGCTCAGCAAATGCAATCCTGAATACGATTTTTTTTCTTTTAAATTTTATTTTTGAAATTATTTCAAATTGATATACGAACACAAAAATATCTTTTAATTAATTTTTTATTCATTTTTTCTGTACAAAAATAAATATTCATTCATATAATACTTGAATTATAATTAAAATTTGATTTTTAAGCTGTAGAATAAGTAGATATGTAACTTTAATGGGGATAAAAAAATTAATTACTATTAACTTCTAAAAACAATTAAAAGATACAAGTTATTTCATTTTAAATAGTTACAAATTATTCATTCAAATTCTACGAATGGAAAATTCAGAGAGCAATTGTTAATTTATTGAAAAGTTAACAGATGATCCGTCTTTTATTGAATAAAAGAAGATTGTAGAAAGCAAGTGTTAGGTTATTGAATACATAAAGCAATATTTTTTAATGCAACTGAAGTTTGTTTTCCCATACTTTTCTTAAAAATTGAATATTTTATACTTTTTGAACATTTATCCTATATCAAAGAATATTTTATTTCTAATGTATTTATGATAAATATTATTGTAATGCTTACATTTAATTCAAAATTAATAAATACAATAAAAAATTTGTATTTATTAATTTAAAGAATTAACTAGCCACCTTTGGCGACAAGCCGGTTTGCCAATCTTAATGCCCATTAAAATTTTAATAATTAAATATTTTATGTAATTCCTACTTTAATAGCTTCTTCATTAAAATATTTCAAAACTTCAAATTTTGATAGTCATATAATTCACTCATAATATTTTAAAGGCCTTCAGTCATAACGTAATATGTATCTCTCTATTTTTTCTGTTAGTTCCCGTAGAATTTATGCTTTAAATTAAAGTGGAAAGGATTATCTGCAATTAATATAATAATATTTTTTACTGAAGCAAAGCATTTTTTTTAATAATATGATTACTGAAAACAGAGTCACCGATTATTTAAACCTTATGGGCACTAAAGAATATATTTCTTAATTTATGTAATATCTCAAGAATTAGTCAACAAAATTTTCTCAGATCATCATGAGCAGATCGATTAATTAAAAATGTTCGATTTTAAACGCATCAAACACTAAGAAAATAATCAGAAATAAACAGAAACTGTCGAAAACTGGTTAAAACAGCAACTTAAAAAACAATGTACTTAAAACTATAAGCATATATAAAAAATATATGACTAATATAAATACAATTTAATTTCAAAAGCATAAAACTAACCTAAAAATAAGTTAAATCAAGTTAGCATCCGTTGAAAATAGCTGTCAACAATCAGAACACAATGAGCATGCGTGAATTTCCAACGCCAGTTATGGCAACGCAAACGCGCGAAATTTCTACGCCAGTTGGGGTAACGCTACGCAAATTAGAAGTTTTTAATTCCTTTTATTCTGTTTTATTTTAATTCAAAAATACTTCAGAATGAATCTGGAAGATCGATTCATTAACAATGCTTAATTTTAAATGCATCAAACACTAAGAAAATAAACAGAATCTCTTGAAATAATCGGACGAAAATAAGTTAAGCCTATCCTCGTTAGAGTGGGAAAAGAAACTGAAGCCTTACTCATTTGGCTGTGGGGAAAGGAAAAGATTTTTTGGTGGGAAACTTAGTTTTTAATTAATAATTAAAATTACAATTAAAAATTTAAAAAAGGGACCCCAGGTGGACATTCCTGACCTCCAAGTGCCAAATTTGGTAGCTGTAGGTCGAACGATCTGGCCTGTAGAATACCAACACACACACATACACACTGAGCTTTATATAAGTACAGATGAGTAATAATTTTATGAGAATAATTATAGTTAATATTTATCAGTAGTGAATTAAATTATTTTGCTGTTTAGAAATTGAATTTTAATTAGAATTCAAGTATAGCATGAATGAATAATTTTTTTTCTTCATAAAAAATGAGTGACGAATTAATTAAAAATGTTTATAAGTTGTTAGTTTAATTCTAAATAATCTTTAAAAAAATTTTTAATTAAAAATTGCATTCACGATCGAGTTTTGCTCTGTCGGTCTGAAACGAAGTACTTTACCTAGTATGCCATTTTGACACCGAAATATTGTGAGAATTTATGAATATGTAAGTTGTACCGAAAATTGAAAGCTGTTTCGGATTTGACTTACTTTTTCTGGTATCTGAAACATGTAAATGCGAAAAGCCAAAAACACTGTGACTTAAATATATCAATTTTGTTGTTGAATTTTGTGACAACTGCAGTTTTGTGTTAAATTTCTGTTTTAAGAGGTTGAGGAAAATGAGTATATACACAAATTCTAACTTCAAATACTATTGCTAGGGATTCATCGCCAACGATGATACAATAGATTCAGTAAAATTTCTAAATTCGTATGAAAAGTTTATTTCGTAACTATTGTATAACAATGCCATGAAAAGAATTCTGTGGAATAACATCATTAGCGAGTATGCGAGAAAAGTTTTATGGAGGCCACTCCGTCGGTTGCTTTGCTATTTTAATGAGTGAATTCTTTAAAGATATTTTACCCCTATATAAAATCTCATCCCAAACTTAATTTATTATAAATTGATAATATATAGTGATATTTATCATTATCACTGTATTTATCATTATATCCCCTCCTCAAGGGCATTTCACTTACAAGAGATGTTTTGTCATATATACATCTCATATTAAAATTTCTATTTCTTTCACTTTGCTTTTGATAATATTTGAAAGTATATCTTTCGGTCTTTCTTTATATCAGACATAAGTGATATAAGTCAATATGAGATGATTGTAGAATTTAATGTAAGTACAATATATTTATGAGCAGTTTTATTCTTTTAAAGAAGATCCCAAACTGTAAAACAATTATATCACGATTGCTCATTAATTTATTACATGGAAAAAAACAAAATTTATATTTATCTATTTGTTTGCAGCAATATAAGTAAATAAATAAACTGAAGTTGCAAAAAATTAAATTACAGTTAATTTTTAGAATTTCAACTGTATAGTTTGAAACCAATAAAATTAATTAACCACTAAACAATTAATTAATTGACCCATTAAACAAACCACTAATCAATAGAATTAATTAAGTTCAAATTTTTTTTCTTACATTTTTATGGATGTTACAGGATATGTACAGTTGCAGTTATCATATAATTGCGAAGTCACACTTTTTAACACCATTATAAAACCACCTGCAAGAAAGGGGCCGTAGGGGCTTGAAGAATAAGATCGGGGCTGGAGACTTCTAAATTTGAAATCCGATTGTACCCAAGAACCGGCTTCGGTACAATCGGATTTTGGTTTGGCGGATGTTAAATCAGTCGAAACCTTGTGCTTTCCTGTTGGTGTGGTGTGGAAGTATGAGAGAGGGTCCCAGCTCAAATATCATCTTCGTCATTCAATGTTGGCAGATTCATTGAAAAATTCTTAGTGTTCTTTCAAAAAAAAAAAAAAAGAGATCACATACCAAATTTTATTTGTAATATTTTTGAATTATCGTTTTTACAAACACCCAAAGATATAGACTAGCAAATGGTTGACTGGTTGATATATTAGGTCCAAAATTTAATACGGATTTATATTCCAGAGGTTAACAATATATATCAAATTTTATGCATTTAATTTTTAAGTGCTATCGTTTTCACTTGCGCTTTGACCGATAGCCATTTTATGAATGAATTTCATTCGAAATTGAAATGATGTTATCTACAAATTTCGTGTAAATACCACACACCGAATTTCATCCATTTAGCTCAGAGCATTTTCGTGTTATAATTTCCAAAGAAAAAGTGATCGACAGAGAGACATAATTACAAACATTTGTTTGAATCAGAAACACCTGAAGCCTGGAGATTCCTCAAAGAAGAATTTTTTGACTATTTGTGTAAAAGAAGATGAAAAATAAAATTTAATTACCAAAAAAGTATTATAAGTAAAAATAAGTGTGTTGCGGAATCCTCAAGGTCGCACTATAGTACTGATATACACTGCACTGATTAGTACTGATACACATATACTGTTCCGTAAGCTCGAGTTAACGCTGATGATAATAACGAATCTCTACTAGTGCATATCTCATCAGCGCCAGAATGCTAAAATCGCTAATTATCCCACACGACTTCTTTTCTGAACGCGTTCTACAAGAGCTGGAGAACGGGTTCCGTTCCGTGAGAGGTGAGAATTTTTTTCCTCCTTACCTGTCTTCAGGAAGTCATTAAACGGGCCCGAAGCAAGGACTCCATTGTAAACTATTAGCTTGGAAATAATTAGAAGTTGGCGCGAAGAGGAATTGAATTTTCGTGGCGCGGTAATTTGGTGGGGGAAAAGTCTCGGAAAGTGGTCATTAAGGCTCAGTCGCAACTTTTCATATTTTGAACAAGTTTGCTAATGGGATAAAATGGAAAGGGCTGCTTGGCAGAGCTTGGCACAATTTTTAAGAAATTCTAGGTTAAAGAATAGTAAGAAAATTGTTAATTTTGCTCTATGAAGTTAACTACTATCTTAATTCGAAATCTTGGAAAATTATTGTAGTAATGCAAGGTGTGTTTAGATAGATAGAGTCACCTCAATATGTACAACAGATATTTTTTCTATTTTAATCTATAATTTACCGAAGTTTCTGTCAATTTCTCAAGCAAATTTTGCGCTCAATGTGAAATTTTTTTTTATCATAACTGAAAGTCAAATTATATTTATTATATTATGTAAGGACACGATGCCTTTGTTTCTATAAACTTTGATTTAACTTCCTCGTAATCCGTAGCGTGTTCAAGTGAAACTTCTGCAGGGCGGCCATAACGCACTTCAAGCGTTCTTCTACATTTAAAAACTATTAAATATTTAAAACTCTTTGTAAATGTTTATTCTGTGTTTTTATTTTTTTATTTATTTATTCTAATGCGGAGAAAAAAAGAGGACTGCTGGGAAGAAATTTTAGGAGAGGACGGCAAAAGGGTTAACTTGGCCACTTTCATGTTTGTAAAAATAAAATTTTGTAATCGATATTTTGACTTATTTTCTGATGTGTAAGAGTTTTTAGATTTTTCACTTCCCTTTGTTTTTGATAATCTTACACTATTGTAATATTTTAATATTCAAATAATATTTAAATATTCAGTTAATTAATTTGATTAATTTTTTATTATTTATTAGTTTCAGACACGTCTAACAGTGGGTTAGAGGAAGGAAAATTAATCTCAAAAAGTTGAATACTAATTAAAATTAAAAAAATTTTAATGCGTATTACTAAAGTACTATTAAAAGACCATATCATCCATATCATAGCCTATTGGTAGAAAATAAAGATTCAGAGAATTTTTTAAGGAAGAATAGTCAAATGTTTTTCGCCTTAGTTGAAAAATTTGGAGATAAAATTTCAGAATCGGGAAAAAAATCACATTTCAATCCGTCCTTGGTACCGATATTTGAAGATTCTTCTGGTGAAGTCCACGTGACAACAAGTCCAAGTCGAGGGAATATTCCGAGAAGTTATTACAAGCGAATTGCTCTGAAATTAACTTTGCTTTGTGTTTTCTGAAATATTCGTGGAATAAAGTGTCGTTTTCCATTATTCCGTTTGAGGGATTAATTTGTCCAAACATCCTTCAGACTATTTCAGTATGTTTTCAAAAACTGTTTTAAATTAATTTTTTACTTTAAAAAATATTGACCAAGCAGCATTTATCCTATATTAAAAATATTTCCCTAGTTGCAATATTGTCCTGGTCGTAGAATTTTGTTGTCCTTATCGGAATGGTATAGATTGGACATTTGATTTCAAAGAAGAAGTACTTTGCATGCCGGTCAGTTACATGTTGAATGATTGAGATCAAATGTATTTACGCTTGTGTGGCGTTGATATCTCGAAAGGAAGTGGTGGAGTGTCAAAACATTGCTCGTATGAAGATTCTATTAACTTATCTAAACTTAAAAAGAAACATGAATAAAGTTTTTATATCTCTAATGTGCTTATTATTTACACCATTTATTTTAATCCTCAGATCTTGAATTCTCAGAAGTAAATTTCTATAAAGATAAACTTCCGTCCTGCCTTTGCATCAGGGTCACTAAATGCTCAAGTCATTGCGGCCATAATAACAAAGATGCTGTGGTTAGAAAATGGTCGTCACTGATCCATACACCAAAAAAGGTTTGGAAGGTATATTTTGTTTTCAACTCAATGTGCCCAATAAAGCTACACCGTTTCACTGTAGCAACCAGAGACTATCTTGGTGTCTAAAATCGGGCATTTTTTTTATCCACAGACTCACTCTCCTTCCTCCAATTTCATACTGTGGATGCGGGAGTAAGTAAAGAGAATCATACTTACTGTTGAAACTGGGTTGTTCATAAGTTAATGCATTAATTCTTTGGACATCTATGTATATTGTAAATTTTTAAAATAAATCTTTTCTGTGAGAAACTAATTTGTGAAGGTAAAGGGTTTTCGAGGTATAAGAAAAGGGCCCCTTTTTCTTGTCGTCTTCAAACCAGTTGAAATGGTCTATATGACGTTTACTCGCATACTCCCTTACAAATGTGTTATCTCTCCTTATTCCGTATAAAATTATGTGGCCTTGGGAAAAGCTGCAAACGCCATAAGTACTCAGATTCTTATTTTCAGTGCCTCGCACATCAGCGTTAGATGCGTTATCAGCGTGTTGAAGACAAAACAAAACCGAAAAAACATTTCAAATGCCAATTGAAAACCAAAAATTGACGTAGAACAAACAAAATGTTAAAAACAAGATTACATGTTAAATTCCATATATCCTCGAAGTTATTTTTTAGCTACCGCCATTAGATGCAAATGGAATTACAGACCGGCATAAATAGTTAAGCTTTTGACAGATTTAGTTCGAAATTTAATAAGTTCCTACACTTTAAATGCAAAAACTCTGCATTAAATTTTCATTTATGAAAGTCATTAAGTTATGTGTTCGCGAAAAAAATAGATATTAAGTCCAAATTTTTATTCAGGGATCTGGAAGGTCCGAAAGTGTGTCAAAGCAATAACTTCAAATTTTTCAACGATTATAATATTTTTCATACGAGAAAGCAAAAAAATTATTTACTCAAATTCAAAACATCAACATAATTTAAAATAGATATTCTTTCATAAAAAGGAATATGACGATTTTAAAACAAATAAAAATAAATATTAAATAAATAAAAAAGATTCAAAATGAATTAAAAAAATCTATGAAAACATAATTTTATTTCCAATATAAGAACCAAAAAAATAATAATATGACCAAATTAAAACATAATACAAAAATTAAAAATAGTTTTAAATTATTTTTTAAATGCTACTAGTAGCAATTCCAAAATAAATAATGAATAAAAAATTCGAAACAGAGACTTATAAAAATGGAATACTTTATAACACTCAAAGAAACAGGGAAAAAAGGATTGTTTATCACCATATTTGATTTTAATTTTTTTTTCTTTCATCCAAAATATTCTTGACCCGTGACATGAATGCAAAGACACACACTAGATAAATTGAAGAGAAGTGAAGTTTGTTTTTCTCTTGAGAAACCTGACAAAACTTTCATGTTCTGGATTTTGTAAGTCTTCGAGAGGCGGATTGAAAGCACATCTTGAAGTTCTCAAGGAATGAAAGGCTATTTTTTTTTTTTTAGAAATTCGAAACATGAAAACATCTTCTTTCGAACAGCTTCTTATTTTTCCATGTTTCAATGATTCACACATGATTTTTTCTTATCTTATTAAATAAGCAGCAAAACGTGAAACGAATTGCATAATCTGCTTTGTACTTGCTACAGTAACTCAGTTTCTGCATTCTTTTTTTATAATAATTAATTTAATCAATTAGTAATAAAAATTATTTCATTGACAGAATAAATAATAAGTGCAGTGATTCGATTTGCTTACTGAAATAATTTAATAATAGACAGGATTCCATTTACAAAACTCACTGTCACGTGATAAAAGCAACTGGGTAAGTAAGTCATTTAACATGTGATATTACGCATGACGCTTTTGTGTATTAAGCGATTACTACTTTGAGATCGCATGAAAATAAACATTATATTTCTAATTAGCTAAAATAGATCTTAATTAACTTAAGATTTTATTGATTTTCTTTCCCCTCCGTCTGTAGAAAAGGCAGTGATTCATTTAACTTTCATTCTTGTCTTGAATAGTATATATATGAGCCCTCTCAAAAGGAAAGTTTTCTAAAAAGTTCATTTGTGAGGTATTGTCCCCTTTGACGAGTAATTCCATGCATTAAATGAGAGAATATCTAACATATGGTTTTGGGTTGAAATTCTGTGAATAAGAAGTAATAAACTCTATAAACATAAATGCAAATATTATTCCAGTCTGATATAAAAACATGAATATAAATAAGGATCTATTTACTTGATGTTATCCACGTCTTTATTATGCGAAAGGAGGGTATAGGAGTATTATTTAGACATATTTTGTATATTCTTTAGAATGAAAGTGTTCTACATGTTTTATTGTTGATCAAATAATGAGCATTGGATTTAAGAACATATTTTCATACCTAAATAAGAACACTTAGCTTGTTCAAAAGATTAGTAAATTTAAATATTCATCTGCAGACTTTTAGGATTTTTTTTTGTCTACTTTCAATATTTCAAAACATATTCTTCCTAAGTAATACTATTGGTACTTGATGAAAAATGAATTTCAACAATTTTAAGTAAATACGTATATAAAATGAAATCAGAATTTTTTGTACAGAATAATATTTACAGGCCTTTAGACTTCGAAGTTTCAAATTTAACATATTGTTTGTCAGCGGATTCTAAAACCCTCCACGCTTTTGCGCATGCGTTAAGATGGGTTTAATTCGCTAAAATAAAGGTGAGAGGAAAAATGAAAAGAGAAGATGTTTACATTTAACAATGAAGTAAGCTTGAATAACTCGCATACTAAATAAAATAAAATAATAAGATCAGAAACGACACGATACTCACATACACGTGAAAAAAAATTAAACGGAAAAACGTCTAATAGAGCGGAAATCAAGGTCAAGGAATGACGAAGAATTCTGGAGATGCGTTCATCTTCGTGCATATCATCCCTTAGTGACATAGAATTGTCGAAAAGGGTCGTCTCAGGTTACTGAAACTAACAGTTTGTGCATTTTAGAAACTTAATGTGAGTGTTTAAAAAAAATTTATTTAATTAAAAAGTAAGCAACATATGATGTTTTTTCCACCATAATCGGAAAATGTTGTAGCACAAAAGTGAGTTCTACACATTTTAAAATTCAAAGGATTATAATTTCAATTATACTAATTTAGTTGCTGTAAACCTTTTGTTTATTTTTATTTAATTTTTAAAAAAATATTTTAAATAATTTTACAACAATATGTTCCCAATTTATAAAGCTCAATGTTTCTGAATATTCATCCTTTCAAATCTTCTTCATTGCTAGTACAAATATTTCATCTAAAATATTTCTTTCGTTTTTGCTAATGAAAACAGTATTAAGGAATAAACGTGCTTAAAAAAACTTTTTTTTGAAACTTTGTTACATTTACAAATAAAACATAACTCACAAGAAATTGAAGGTTCATTCTAAATCAAGGATCATATTTTAAGTGGCATGACAAATAAAAAAAAGTACTATAATTTATCCCTTATATAACATAATTAATTGAACAGTGTAAAGCTTTTTTAATAGTACTAGTCCCCTGCTTAGTAAAATTTGTTTTAAACTGCTTTGCTAAGGAAGCATTAAAGCCAATTTATATATTTAAAAAATTTAACTGGAGATTTTAGCAGGTATAAATCCTGCTAAAAACTTATAGTTAATGTCTACTAATTGTAATTAAAAAAGATTTAGGTAGGAGAATTTTTCAGAATGTTACTTTTCTTAAAATTAAGAATAATTATTTATATATTTTATAATATAGCATATCAAATATTATATTATTTGAAATCCTAACTCATAAATGAAAAACATAAAAATTCTAAAAAAACCTATACAAAAATTTTCTTAGTCTTGTATCATAAATAATTTCAAAGGAGTTGTCTTTAAAACATCATATTCCAGTGATTCGACAATCAACTTATTGCCTTGAAATCCTTTCAAAAGATATTTCCCCTCTAATTTTGAATTTGCTTAAAGAACAATGATCCTCAAGTTCCGAAGAAGTGCAGCAACGACGACATTGAAAGAGGGGTCAAAAATAGATTTGTATTTCTAATTTGGATCCTTATATTGTTACGGTAATCCATCCGATGGACACACTGAGTATAAAGTCCAACGAGCTGTATGATGGATAGCCAAGTTTTATTGCATAAGAAAACAAGATACACAGGTAGCAAAGCACAGCCGATATCTATACAAAGACAGTATTTCTAAAAGTAACAACACATTAGCAAAACATAAAATGTTAATTAAACAACAGCAATACCACAAAAGCGCAATGCACTCGCTCATGATATGATAATTCTTCACTTTACTGATTCACTTCAGCCACTTGCATTTACATACGTTTTTCTGCAAGCATGGAAATTTTCTAGAAGACTCTTCCCATCTTGGTTCCTAATAAAGACAGAATAAATATTTTTGTATTTTCCAGAATTCTCATATTTGTCTTCAAGATCGGAGCCTGATTGAGACCATCTCCAAGATTGACCACGATCTTCGTAATACAAGGCCTCAAAACTCCCAACGCTTTCAAAAAGTGACGTCATGAGGTTGGATGAATTCTCTAGAAAATTATGAAGACAAGTGGTGTAAAAGGGTGTGGTTAGTCACGGTAGTCTTTGTCGTAATGAAGAACGGGAAATGTGTTATTGGCTTTGTTTGAAAGTTTTCTTATCTTTTTTGCATATTAATTTTTCGTAATAAAGATGCCTAGTGCGTGCTGTGTTGCCAATTGTAAAAGTAAATGCACAAAAAAATAGCTCCAATGTTTCTGTATTTTCGTTTTCAAGCGATGAAAACACTGGAAGAGCATGGATCTCTGCAATAAAGCGGGGCAATTTCGTGCCAACTAAATATAGTAAGGTAAGTTTGATTTTTTGTACAATTTTTAGTTAATTAATTCTTTTGAAATGCGAAACATTAAAAATTATGTATAACTTCCATTTATCTTCGGTCATTTTTGTTTGCTCTACATTTAGTTGCGCATGCTTCCAATTACTTTGGTATTGTTTGCTTGAGCTAAATAAAATATTTCTTTGTTTTATTGTTACTTCTCATAGTCTTTTTTTTTATTTGTTCCTAATATTTAAAATGTTTTGTTTCAGTATATTTTTAATTATACTTTATACATATTTTTTAAAATCTGATTTAGGACTAATATTTGTTGCTAGTATTTAGGTCTGTGCTAAGCATTTTCAAGAAAATCAGCTTTTAACAGTTAGAGAAGCGTTTAATAGAAGTACTGGAAAACTTCTATAAAATACCACTGGAGTGTAAAAGGCAATATTTTTAGAATTTTTTAATAATTATCACCAAAATCTTACAAAGTACTTAAGTGGTTTATTGTTATTATGCTCTTTTAAAAAAAGTTTAAAATCTTCTAATGAAAAATAAAACTTAATTTTTAATTATATATATCATGACTAGAGATTTTAGCAAATTGAACTTAAGTTTTATTCTAAAATATCATGTAAAAAAAAGTTAAATATAGTTGTAAAAACAATATGATTTGCATGCTCATATAGGTTTAGAAAATATAGTTTATATTTTTTTATCTACACTTGTGTGCAAAACTTAAGCAACAGGTATGTTTTTTGCCATAACTTCACGAGAAATCATCTGAGAGACATGAAATTCAGAAATAAGATACAGCATTTTGTTCTGAAAGAATGACGAAAGCCTAGTTGCGCAGAAATGAATACAATGCATACAGTATGGATGATTGTCTGTCCAAGAGGAAGAACAGCAAGCAGATGTTCCTTAGTATGGGATATGCCCTCCCCTTACTGCAATGGTTGCTTCGCACCATCTCCCCATACTCAGCACCAGATTGTCCAACAGTTCTTGAGGTAAGAGTGCCCATTCCTCAATCAGCATCTGTTTAAGTTGTCGGGTGTTCCCAGGAGGATGGAATCGTGCCACAAGGCGTCTCCCTAAAGCACCCCACACATGTTCTATCGGATTTAAATCAGGGGAGCACGCCGGCCAATCCATTCGAGTGATATCTTCACTTTCCAGGAGCTCCTCAACAGCATGAGTCCTGTGTGGCCGTGCATTGTCATCCATAAAAACGAAGTCTGATCCAATGGCACCTCGGAACAGACGCACATGGGGAAGGATCACCTCCTGACAATAGCGATCTCCAGTTACAGAACCTCTGTCGAAAACGTGGAGCTCAATCCGCCCGTTCATCATAATGCCTCCCCAGACGACAACTCCAGGACCACCGAAACGGTCTCTTTCCGTGCATTGTGAATGATGGGAAAAAAATTCATAGATGAATATATTAGTTTCTTGTAATGACACACCAAATAAGAAGATTTTTTCTGAATTTATCCTTCTATAATAAAATAAATCCGAAACAAAAAGCGCAACGTTATTAGCGTAAGGTAAAACCAATTTATAGCTTATTAAAAGAATCAAAAATCTACAAAAACGATTTTAACGCTCTGTTGATTGCTTTAATATTAAATTTTACCTTAGGGACACTCATGCTTTGCTTTAGTTATTGAACTATGGTTAATTATTACATAAATTACTTAATCTTAATAAGAAAACACCAAAGCGTGCTGAATTTCCCCTTAAAAAGACCCCAGAACATAATTTTTTATGTAATCTTAATTAATGCTTGGGGAGTACTTATATTACCGTGAATAAATGCGGAACTCTCAAGAAACTTAAAAGAACATTTCTTGAGCAAAGCAGATTTTTTTCGAAGTAATCGTCTGCGAAAATTGCTGATTGATAGTCTTGTAAAAAATAATGAAATAGATTGCTTTTTTTTTTCCTCCTTTTATTCGAAGTGAGTTTCCAACCATATATATGTGTAAGAAAAAGAAGAATAGATTCAGAAAGAATAAAGCACACTTGTAGAAAAATTTTCAGGTATTCAAAGATGGGCTTTTTTTTTTTTTTTTTTTTTTTGTAAAAAGAATTTTTTTTAAGGAAAAATAAATTTGCGAAGTAAATAATTTCGTTATTTAACTAATAAAGTGAATGAATTCCAGCGCATGAAATAATGCTTTCGAAAATTACTCATTTCTTAAGATGTGATAAAATTATGCAGAATTTTAAAAAAAGGATAGTTTTATAAGGAAACTGTACGGATATTAAGCATAGAATTTATAAATGCGGAAATTAGCAAGACATCTCTTCAGATTCGGATAGTATCGAACTTTTATTCAAGAACACCCTTACTGTAAAGTAGAGCGAATAACCAGCACATTGGCTACTCCGCCGTGCCTAATTAAGACATTCGGATTAAATCTGATTGACCTGCTGCCACGATAGCAATTCTTAAGATTAAGTCCTATTGAGAATTAAGATTGAGTCCTAAGGACCATCACGGGCCACGATTCAACCCTTCCTGTAAGAAGTATGTCCCGTCATCGAAAGGAGGTAGCCGATCCCATACCATTTCTGCACCCACCAGGGTGGCGAGAACCCCCCCCCCCCCCCACCTTAACAGAGGCTTCTCATCCTCATTTCTGAGGTATCCTCCAATGGAAGAAGTAGAGCGAGTATGAGAAGGAAAAAATATTTATTCAGAGGCTTAGTTTGCTTCGCTGTTGATGGAGCTGAAAAATGGGGCCAAATTACTACCTCACCAATGAAGGTATGTACTCCTACAAGAAGTATTAAACCGCGGCTGTAATGCTCCTTAAGACTTCGACTTCAGTTAACTGTCTCCTGAAAGCATGGCAACAGCCAGTTAGAAGATCCCGGCTCCTTAGCCTACAAATCAGTGCCTTAATATGATAAAATTCATATGATTTGGCTTTTCCTACCATCGGAAATTTTCAATGTCTATAATCATCAATTTGGCACATCCGCTGTATGTATTACACTGGTTAAAACATGTTTTGACTTCAGCCACGTGATATTTTTCGTTTATTAAGCTGTAAATGGCATATTCATTCTTTTACACGAGAGAAATACAATTCCATGTCAAGTTTTTTTGCCCCATTGATTTATAAAAAACATTCAAAATTCCTCTATGTCGTTCTTCGTTGTCTATGCAGGACAAAATGCATCATATTTTATTAGAATATGAAGAAGTCGAAGAGATAACAATTCAACTGTGTTTAAAATATCTTGCTATGTGACTTAGCCTTTTCATTTTCTTCACTATTTTGTTTTTGTAGAATAAATCTTTAACTCTCCGCATCTGAAAAGAATATCATATATAGTGTTCATAAATGTGCGATCCTTAATTAGGTATTCCTAATACATATGCCACTCAAAATTCAGCTGTGTTCTAAAAAAATGAACTTTTGTATATAATGCAGACAAATAAGATGATTCGTAAGTTCTAAAGTAAATTTTAGAATTTGATTTAAAACTCTATCCAAAAAAGACATTAGGTAACTAAAATTGCTTTTATCATTTCAATTGAGATATTAAAAACAAAACCAAAAATAAAGATCAATGATTATGAAAAACCTAATCTTGTCAGATGCCTAGACGAAGAAAAAAACAGAACATTTTTTTGTGTGTATTTTTACTTTTGAATTGAACATTATGTGTATTTTTATTTTCCTTTTGAATTAAAAGTTAGAAAATATAAATACATATTTTTGACGCACTCTTGGATTCCCGCTCTTTGCTTCTTCTTCTTTTCTTTTTCTTTTTTCTTTAGATATTTTTTATCTTCTAACATCGTAAGTTCAAGACGGCTACTTACAATGAGACAAAATCATCATCCAATATGTTCGCGTACTACTACTTTCAAAAAGTTCCGAATTTTTTTAGATATTTTCCAAATGTAAATATACTCTTTCCTGCAGAACAATGAGTGTCATGTGATGTATTAATCTGAATAAGTTTTAAATAAAAATGTGAATGTTAAATTTTTTTTCTTATAATCTTTCATAAAAATATAAAGGAAAGATTATATTTGTTGACAAGAAAAGCATTACATAATAATTATGATTAATTTTTCATGATTTTTTTTTCTCTATAATCATTTTTCTCACTATAAACATATTGAAAAATATCTAAAATTACATATATTTTCACAAAGTTAGTACAATAAAAAAATTAAATAAATCATTAAAATGTTAAGTTAAAATCATTAAAATGTTAAGTTGAAATATGGAACTAAATTTTCCAGTTACTGAAAGAGGGGATTTATAATACACTGCCAAATACATTGCCAAAGATAGCGAAATACATAAATCCGCCAATTGTATCATGCACGTTAAATTTGTAGAAGTTTAAAAGCGCTTCTTTTGGCGCAGAGAGGCAATTTGGAAAAGGACTAACTAGAGCCATCTAACTATGGAGCAAAAATTACAAACTCCATTTTGAAATAGCTCTCCCGGAGTCTGAAAATAGAACGCTAATCTAAGTTAACAATTCCAACAATTTCTTCAATTATTATATAATAAAAAAAAGTCATTTTCTAGACTGTAAAATTGCAATCTTTAGGAGATATTTTTAAAAAGTGAAAAATTTAATAACATTTTTTATATGAAGAGCGAAATTTTAATTTTGTAATTTTTAATACTAATTAATTTCATTTAAGAATAATTTTATACGCATTTTAATGTGCTTTTTGGAGTCAGTTTCCTTGCAAAAATGTTTCATATTCTGTCAAAATTTCCCATTAATATCAAGCGATCATATATATATACATATATACTATATTAAAACTGCAGTCTGAAATAATAGAAATGTTAATGAAGAAGTTTAAAACTATAGGAGCAAGAGGATAAAAAGATCTCCTACAATTATTTCGAAACATATGCAGAATTTTTAACAGTACTTTATAGTAATATTGCATTATTTGCAATATTTATAACATTAAATAACACATGCTGTCTGTTAATATTCAAAATAATTTATGATATGGAGTTAGGCTTATTCAGCAAAATATAGCAAATGTATTTTGTGCAAAGTAAAAACTGTGAAAATATACTTATCAGAATTAATTTTTTTAATTTTTTTATTATAACTTATTTATTTAAAAAATAAACTGTAGGTTAAATAAGTTTTTCTAGTCAAAATCGGAACAAATTATCAAAAATAGGGAACTATCCATCTGATCAGTGGAACAATATATATGATGCCCGTAGCTTTCTTTATATAAGTATTTTTATTTCCATCTTTTTTTATATTTAAATTACCTGAATCAACTGACTATACCATCGAAATTAAGTTGGTTAAGAATTTTTCAACGCAAAACGATTCAATCTTCTGACAGTAATTTTATAATAAAGCACGAATCGTTTTAAATTAATCGTTAACTTCTGCATTCCAAATTATCATTTTATCAACTAAAACAAACGGTTCACAGTTTAATAATGCTTAGTGCAGAAAATAATAACCAAAATGCAACAATGTGTTGTGACATAGAAATACATATGAATGATAAATATATTACTTGATTTTATCCTAGAAGAAATATTTAAAAAAATCAAAATGCCTTAAAAATTCTTTATGGTAAATTTAAAGATTGGCTTGAATTATATGGTTTTTACCAAAAATTTATTTTATTTATTTATTTACTGCGTCGATTTCAATGTTTTGTTCTGAAAAGCAGGTGTAAAATGACTGAAAATATTTGATGTTAACGAATTTCAAACAATTAGATTGTTTCCGCCAAATTTAGAAAAAAAAATCGTCTGCTTAAAAACATTTTTATGCCAAAAGATTATATAAAATGAGTTGTAGAATTTTAAGCTTTTTATAAGTGACGTAACGATGTATGAAGTTTATTTTGAACCTTAAATCGAAGGATTAAATTTGAAAGAGGTAAGTTTCTTAATTAAGCAATTTTAAACTTTCTCTTTAGTAACTTTCATATGAGAGAAGAATTTTGCGATTTAAATCAATAATCCGAAAATGATTGGTTTACTTATGGTTATGTTTCAATGTTTGAATTCAAAACAAAAATCGATTTTAAATCTCATCATTTCACGGATTATAGATAGCAAATTTGCAGATTAGAGGTGCGACTATTCTTTGTCTCACAAGTGTTCCAACAAATAACTTTATTTAATTTGTTAATATAATGCTCTATCCTAAATGCAAAATTAAGCGAAAATTGTTAACGAATGTTATGAAAACTTACTTGTTTCAAAATTAAATGCTTTGCAACAAGTTTATTCGTATAAAAGTAAAGCATTACCTACTTTTCATGCACTTTTGAAATAGTAGATTTCCAACTTGGGCAACTGCATAGGATGTTTTAGATAAGTTGATTTAAAAATTTCATTAGTTTTCATGCCAAATAAATAAATTTGAAAAATATTTATGCATTTTAATTTATAAATTATATGAATTGCAAAATAATAGAATTACTGTTCATTATCGAATTCTAAAACCCTCAGAGGTTTTGCTCATACGTCAGAAGGCTTTTTTTTAATTCAAAATATGTGTTAGAGAAAAGATGGAAGAAGGTGATATTTATATTTGACAATAAGATGAACTTGGATTATACACGGACTTTGAGGCCTTACAAAGGCAACTCGTAATATTGGGTTGTTCGGAAAGTAATTTCGTTTTTTCCCGACAGAGGATTTAATTGTATTTTTTGCACCCAACTTCACATTTAAGCCGTATAATTTTTATGTGCTTTGAGAGCTCATATAGCAAGGCTTGTGTGTGAAAAATTTCAATTAATTCTACTCAGTAGTTTTTGGTTGGTGCCCTTTTAAATATGGAGAGCGATAAGCAGCGTTTTCGACATATCTTACTGTTTTACTACAGAAAGGGTAAAAATGCTGTTCAAGCCAGAAAGAAACGGATCGATGTGTATGGAGAAGGTGTGTTGACAGTACGCCAGTGCCAGAACTGGTTAGCTAAATTTTTTAGACGGTAAAACCTTCGCCTCAAATGAGGAGGTCAAAAACCACCTCGATCAGTTTTTTGGCAACAAAGACCAAAAATTTTATGATCGTGGAATTATTCTACTACCAGAAAGATGGCAAAAGGTGTTGGACCAGAACGGCCAATATATAATTTAATAAAGTATTTGTTTATTATACGAAAACTGTCTTTCATTTCCACAAAAAAAAAAGAAAGAAAAAAACGAAATTACTTTACGAACAACCCAATATTATCGGAAAATAATACTAATTCACAATGAAATACTTTAGAGCAATTTTTATTGACTGCAAGGGTCCGAAATATCAAATCAGGTTTGGTTTAGTTATATTAACGTCCCGTTTAAAGCAACACTTGGGCTATTTTGGGACAGACCTCGTAATTTTGAACCGCGGTCAGATGACGAGGACGACACCTGAGCTGGCACCCCCCTCTCCACACCACACCAGCGGGAGGACGTTTGGTCAGGACGGATTTAACGTGCAACAGACCCCCTTACACGACGGTTCTTCGGTGGAATCGGGTCTCGAACCTGAAACCCAGGCCAATATCAAATCAGGACAAATAAATCTGTTATTAAAATTTGGTAATTCTCTTTTTTACAAAATAATTGTTTAGGTTAAAACATTTTTTTATTTGTTATTGAATTTTTATTAAATTTTATTAGATCATGTCAGTCACATAGTGCGATCAGAAAGGACATGACACTCACATAAAAAAGTAACATACAAAAGTAAGTATAAGTAATCACGTAAGGTTAAAAAAAACATCTAATGGGATGAAAATCGATTTCAAAGAATGAAGAATCCGAATCTCACTCCTTACCAAAATAGAATCGTCGAAAAATAATAGTTCCAAGATATTTAAACGAACAGTACACTGTTTATATTATAAATTCATCTCTGTTTTAGTTAATAAGTGGAATATATGTGTGCACTGGCCATCTACAGGCAAGATCATTTGATCTATAGCTATTCAAATTAGTATATTAATATATACTTTGAAACGTAAGAGTGTGTACGTCACAGCGTTTTTTTAATTTCAATTTCAGTTAAATTAATTAAGAATCAAATGAAATTTTGTAATTTTTCAACCAGAAATACCAACCATATCAAAACCTGCACGGAAATGAAAATTTCAACAACATCAAAAATAACAAGAATTTTATTTTTTATTTTTGATGACATTTCTAAATAAATTCTATCTACTATAATACACTGCCCAGTTATTATGAGAGGAGGCTCATAATATGCAAAAATTAAAGCCGCGAAAGAATAATTTCTCTCTCATAACGTTCAGTAACATTTTATCAAATATACAACAAATGGACAACTTTTTAATTTATTTATAATCTCACAGCTTCATGGTTAGTAAGTGATCGGGATTTTTCAACTTCCAAACTTCACTTATGATCAAACAACCGAATACGAATTTATTAGGCCATAATTACAAAAGACTGACATAAAGAAATAAATCGCCAAATATAGCAACCTCCTTTCCTTTCAGAAGCAATGAATCATCGTCCGGTAGCCCAAAGTGGCGCCAGGGGGACCTTTTCACAGGTAGCACGAGAGGAGGAGGGATAAATTGTCTTCTTCCGACAACAATTCTCTTACATTGTTTTCATCACTCCTCGAAGAAAGCGGGTGTCTTTTATTTTGCTGCTCTTTTCTCAAAAACAGAACAATGTTTTCTTAGAGGCATCCCATGGATTTATTTGGCATCGGGTTGAGTTGAATTAAGTTAAAATGGCTTTTGAAAAGTCAATTAATTTGATTTTCCGATAGTGAAAAACCATTAAAAAATAATAGAAATCGCAACTGAAGATGCTCTGAATTTGTGTTTGGAACTCACTTTTTTTACTGTTGTGCCGTCATGTCGGAAAGCTTCTGTGTGATTGCTTAAGGACGACACAACAATAGGATACTTGTCCATCAAAAGAAGTTCGAATTTTCTAATGGATTTTCACACTCATAATAAATAATAAAATGCAACCTACATTTTAAATGTATTATTCTATTGATTAATTATTCATAGAACAATTTAATAAGTAATAATAAAGATTTTCCCCTCTTTCAAAGTAAATTAAATAATATTCAAATATTTTTTTTAAAATTGCCTTCTTTTATCAAATTTCTTCATCTTTGACTGTGATGTCGATATATAAATATGTAATGGTAAAAGTGCACTTATTTTCTTCGCTTATAGGTGCTTCCCTGAAAGAAGTAATAATTTATAGTTGTTTCAAGAATGAAACAGAAGTTTTTACTTTCTCGTATGCGTAGTATAGAGAAAGTATAGTAATCGTCAAAAAACCGAACTCGAGATGCTGACGAATCTCCAAGTTTTTGACCACCCTGAGATCAAAAATTATATTTTTCGAAAACGTTCGTCCCTGTCTATCTGTCTGAGACAAAGATAGCTCAAAAAACGCTTTGAGATAGGCAGAAAAAATTTGGTATACCGTCTTTACACCAAATTTGCAGATTTCTAACAAATTTTGTGTAAATTCTGATCAGAAGAAATCCGTCTGTCCAGTTGTTCGAAGTTAATATGATAATTACAAAATGAATAGAGCTGGATAAATAAAATTCGGTTCACATATTTAACTTCGATAATGTAGCCAAATTTTGAGCCAAATCCAAAGAAGGATCAGCGTCTTCTTTGGATTTGGCTCAAAATTGGCTTGGCTGTTGGATTTGGCTGTCAGTTTATACTTTCAGAAATATGTAAACTCAATGCCTCATGATAATTCACAAACGCAATGCCAAATCAATTTTGGTCATCAGACCAATCACATTTGGTAATGGATTTTGTAACTACAAGTGCAATTTCGTGCGAAATTTTTGTTTCATTCGGATCAGAAAAACATGTTTAAAATACAAATTCGGTTTTTGAATATTATTAACCTCATGCCAGGAATTAATCGCCGAAAAACTCGCCAATGGTGACAAGAAAACATTCAGTAAAAATGCTAAATTATTTTGTACCTATTGTACGCCAATGCCATATAAGGTGTTCTGTAGCATCCTAATTTTATTATAAAGGGCGTGCGAGAAAGTTTCGAAGAGACCACTCCCCTAATTGTTTTCTCCCTTATCTTTTTTTTTTTTTTCGAAATTAACAAGTTTACTTCATTTTCAATTCATAAATTTTTTCAGAAACAATTTTGTCAATGTAAATACCTTTTGCAGTAGATATATAGCAATGGAATTACTAATACATAGCGGAATTACTAAAATTTCAAAAGCAACTGTTTAACATAATATGGTAGAAATGGCAGTAAAACGCACAAGTTAGGAGAAAAGGATCAATTTGTAAGGTTTTTGTAAAATTTTAGTTGTTTGGTGTCTTATTTCGAAGCAACTCGAGAGGTCTTCTCTGTCAAATTTTGCACTTTTGAAATTTTATCGGATAACAAAACCTAAATTAATGAAAGAATTAATTTTCTAAATTAATGAAAGATTCCTGTAAATATTAAGTGTACCAGGCGGTGATATTAAAAGTAGGAAACTTTCAAATCTCGAAGATCATGTCTTTACAGGACACATTTGGACTTATCTAGCAATGTAATATGAGAAGAAATCATTTTAAGGCTTTATTTCGTGAATAATTCGAAACCAATAATTAAAAATTGCGCTTGGTGTAGTGCCATTTATGGTATTGAGGATAAGCGGTCTTGCATTCATCGCGTGTTCGAGCCTTGGTTTTCTATTTCATATAACATTGTCACTACATTTTACACCCCCCCCCCCTTTTTTAACTTCCTCATATATATAGTATAGACAAATTATAATAGTCGACAAAAAATTCGAAAGCGAGATTTTGAGATTCTCCACGTTTTAGACCTCCATAGATTTAAAAAAAACATTTTTGGAAAATGTCTGTCTGTTTGCCTATGAGAAAAATAAGTTAAAAGCTCTTTCATCTGGATGAATGAAATTTGGTATGTGGTCTTTATATCAAATTTGTAGATACCTTTCAAATTTTGAGCCAAAGCATGATCACTCAAAAACGCAATGACTTAAATATATCAAATTTGATATGGGATTTTGTGACTACAAGTGTAGTTTGGTGTCAAATATTTGATTTAAACGGTTGGTAAAAATGGTTCTAAAACATAAATTCGATTTTCAGAAATTACTAACTGCACGGTAGGGATTAATCGCCCCCCCCAAAAAAAAAGAATAACATAATGGATTCGATAAAAATTTTAAATTCACACCAAAAAATTAATATTACATAATTATTGTAGGTTAGTGAAATGCAAGGCATATCTTCACTCGAGCGTATGCTAGACAGTTTTAGAAAAACCACTCCCGATAATTTAAAAAAAAATTATCTTTTTATATGATTTTTTAATAATGGTCTTTAAATAGCAATTTAAACATACTTAAAACCAAGCTTAAGTGAATCGTTCAAATGAAGACAACCTTTCTTGTACTTGAACATCTGTGGAAAAAATTTGCAGTGCTAATAAAAAATATTAATAACGAATGGAGAAAAATTACCATCGATGGTTTTCAAAGATCTTTTCAATCCATATCCTGATCTTAATTAGAAACAAACGATAAAGATTTTCGATGATAAAAAGATTTTATATATTTACAAAATTTTATATATTTTGTATATTTCATACAAAAGTCATTTTAACGTTAAAAATATTATATATAAAATGACTTTTATAGCCCATAATATGATAGAATATTAATAAAATACAAAATTAATAATATTTTGAAATATTCCTTCATTCATTCCGAAAGACAGGCATCCGCAATAGCACAAGCATACAGCATTTGGGGAATTATACAGCAGAAAAAACAACTGTGATTGGCTGTATCCTTCACCTTGGAAACGCCCACTGTTTTGTCTTCGGTGTTACATAAAGCATAGTAGAAATATTTTTGCCCATGAATGCATTTTTTAATAAAAATAATTCACTTCAAAGACATTATCTGTTTTTAATAATTTAATTAATTTTATTTATGTTTGAAATATTCGGAAGACAAAATTATTTTTATTTTTTTCTAATTTCTGTATAGACACAGAATCGATACTTTATTATAGAGGCAACCTGTATACCTGTAATCGTCTGAAAGGTACTGTATTACCAAATGATGCCTTTGATAATTAAATTTTTGTCCTGAGGCAAGTAATTTTTTTTTAAAAAAAGAAATTATAACTAAAAAATTTTATCATTTTAATTAACCCTTAATGACCTAGAGTATCAATTTTGATACCAATCTTTTAAACCGAATGTTCACATTACTATTAGTTTTTTTTTATAGGTTGGCTGTACGTATTTTACTGTTGTATAATATTCTTTCCAACGAAATTTTAAAAAAAATCAAATGTCATTATTGTTTTATTTTAACTATGACATATTACTTGCGCGGCAAAGTGAACAAGTAAACACATTTTACTAAAAGTTTTGTTGAATACAAATTTGATATATTTTCTTTTTCTGAAGAATATAAATACTTTTGAGGTAAGTGAATATATTATTTTCGCTATGATATAATTATTTTTTGCGAGTGCATGTTTTACTTGAAGAAACTAGTGCTATTTTTGTGAGTATCAATTTTGATACTTCAGGCATTCCGCCCTACATAAAACCTACCTACTAATTCTTTGGCTATTTTTCCCTTCATCTAGACCCTCAAGCAAACACAGTAATTTTAAAAATAAATCACTTTCGTAAATCAGGCTACTAAGGGTTAAATACCAGACAACTTGGTCATATTTCTGGGCATGTGATATTTTTATTTATCAAAATTTATACATCCTCCGTTGATTGTTAAAACCAGGAGGTGTGATCTCCTGAAAACTTTCTCGTATACTCTCTAATAAACTTGTCATGCATGAGAACACCTTGCATAGCACTGACGGTTCCGAAATAGTAATTTTGGCTTAAAGTTAGCATTTTTATTGAATCTATCGTGTCATTCTTGGCGAGTTTTTTGGCGATTAATCCTTAGCACGTGCTTAATAGTATCCTAAAACGGAATTTGCTCATTAGACACGTTTTTCTCAACCGATTGAAGCAAAGATTTGATACTAAAATGCTATTTTAGTCACAAAATTCCATACCAAATTTCATATACAAATATTTAAGTTATTGCTTTTCTAAACTATCGCGTTCACATTTTTTTAAAGTACAGATTGACAGATGCCGTTTTTAGATTTGGGTAAAAATTTGATAATTGTCAAGATGTTAAATCTGCGTACCGAATTTGATTTATCTTTCTTATCGTTTTAAATTATATTTGAACAGTCAGACAGACGGACTTCCTCCGAATAGATTTTACTCAAAATTTTATAGAAATCCACAAATTTGGTGCAGAGACAGCATACCAAATTTCAACCGTCTAGCTCAAAGTATTTTTGAATTATCTTTATCACACACAGATGGACATCCAAAAATGTGTTTTCCGAACTCAGAGAGGCTTTAAACGTGGAGATTCGTCAAATTCTCGAGTTCGATTTTTTTTTTTTTTTTTTTTTTTTTTTTTTTTTTTTTTGACGATTACTATATTTTTTTTTATACTACTTATAGGAGAAAGTAAAAAATCATGAACTGAAAATTCCTGTCATAAAGCCAGAAGAAGAATGTCGATTCCTTTTATTAGGAGATATAAGGATCACTCTTCTTCGCAATTTCCACTTCTAATTCCCTAAGAATTGAAGTGATGAGAGTGTAAAAGGATGGAAGAGAATACAATTGATGAAAGCTACCGAATGAATTGTCAATATTTAGGTCAAAAAGCAGTCGAAGTTAGAGATCGACAATTATTTTTTTCTCTAACTTCTAAGCAATTATAGCCATCGAAAAGCTTCACCATAAAAGTTGTTCGTTATCCTGAATAATAATTCATTTACTTTAAAAATTATCATTCTAATTGCTATCCTAAAGGAGCGATGGCGAAATAATAATTTCAACCCGCCCCAACACTATTTCCACTTTTTTGCAGATGGTTGGTCTATCTGTGAACTCGGTCAAGACTTTTATCCCCCCCCCCCTAAAGCATATTATTCTCTCAATCAACTCCGATCAAAATATTTGCATCATTTGTTCACAGTTAACATGAGCGATATATGAATTTTTAAACGAGGAGTGGTTTAGAGTTTTAAGAACTATGACAAATGAAGGTCTGCAGAAATTTTCGAAATCATATCATAAGAACAATAGAAATGGGCTATATTTTTAGCAATAATCTTGATGTAAAGAATTTTAGTAAGAATGTTGTAAAAATAAAGTAAATACGCATGTAGGATTACTAATTTCATATTTATGAATGTAAAAAAAAAATTTCTTGCACAGAATTTTGAGTTCTTGAATTTTATGACGCAACATTTATATTTATAATTAGTTAAAATTCACAATTTTTTTTATTTTACCAATTTTTTTCCACTGCGGAAAAGCCTTTTGAAATCTGCTTCTAACATCTTCGGCTCTATATTCGATGGCACTTTTTTCCCTTTCCAAATCATGAAAAAGTTGCTGCGTGAATAAACTGCAGAAACCGTATCTGAGTTCAAAATAAGTGATTTCAGATAATTTCTCCCTGTACGAAACGAACTATACCCTTTTCTCCCTGCATTTTTCTTGAAAACTGAACGTTCCGATAGGAATTGTGATAGATTATTGATGGATTTAAATATCTGGGAACTGAAATAAAAGTTTGATTCTATTTTTATGCACTATTACCAGGTTAGCAGGGCGTTGGATTCACGTCCCTTGGGTTGCGAGTTCGAACCCCACCAGCCGAAAATTCTCCGTGTGTGTATGTGTTTGGTGGCTGGCGCACGCATAAATCTGTCGTGGTCACAAAGTTTTCCATGTAGAGAGTAATACCAATGGGGGTACTGGTTCAGAGGAGATTGTTCTCTGATTCAGGTCTAAATTACGATTTGTGGATGAGTGAATGAAATATATAAATGAAGCCCGCCCCGTAAAAAGGGTTGGGACGCGTGAGTAGTTAAGTCGGTCGTACTATTGGCCCTAGATGGCGCTACTGTAAAAAGAGACGCTCATGCGGCTTAAATCGCTGACAGATAACTGTCAGCTGGCTTGTAAAGTGTCATAAGTGACAACAACACAACACATGCACTATTAACTGAAGGTACTGTTATTAGTGCGTAAATATAAATACATAGTATTCAACATATTTAGTATTTTGCATATTCTAAATACTGGTAATCTTCTATATAATGATTCAGGGGCATATTGTCTTTATAGCACAATAGTACACTTTCTTGAGTACTTGCAAAGATATTGATAGGAACTAAAAGTGATGTTTATTTTTTTTTATGAAATAGTGCATTTCTGCACATATAAATTAGTTTTTGCTTATTTGGCTGTGATTAGTTTTGTCCCTATCTTGCAATGTTTAAATATGTGAAATAAACCTATGGATGCAATGCATAGTTCGTAAATTTTGGTATATGAGATGGCGCAATATTATATTATTCTTTCACACATCAGAAAAATTATTTAATGTTTCTCCATTAGTAACATCCTTCAAATTCTTACAAGTTATTGAAGAAGAAAAAAGAACCTAATTACACTTCCACCATAGATAAAAACTTCGCGATTTCTTTTAACGTTGTTCCTAATAAGCCTTCCAAGGCAAAATGAAAAAAAAGTCGGAAGACGACGAAAATAAAATCGGAACTCATTTGACAGTCTTCCACGATACAGTTATCAAAAGATTTCTTATTAACCAGAGAATTAATCACTGCCGCTTTCGAATGCTAAAAGCTTTCTCAATCCTCTTCCTTCCCCGAGAAACTAATTGCAACTCATCACGTATTTATTGCTCAAGGATCTGGCAACAGTAAAACAAAAACGAGAACGCCATCTATCGGTGAGATTCGTATTCATTATCTGTCTGCCTCAATTCGAGCGTGATGTTCTGTTTCCATTCACTTCAGTTCGTCTGAAGAATACTAATGGAGATATAAATAAATGAAACCGACGCAAAAGGCTGAAAGATAAAAGAACGCGGACGTGATCAAGGGCTTCGAAAGGACAGAAGAGGTTTATTATCTGGGTTTTTAACTTGTCAACTTATTTCCTCGGCTATTTCAGAAAGATATTGGAAAAAGATCTTTCTTTTCGTTTGTTATATAGAACTTTAAAAGCTTCCGGCAGAAACTTAATTTTTCATTTGCTTTTTGGTTAGAAACTTAAAATTACATAGACAGATTAGCCTTTGTATCTGTAGAAAGAATTCTGCAAATATCTAAATACAAGGACATACAGCAAAAGTTCTCAACCTTTTAGAATTTTGTTCCATATAAATAAGAAACGAAAATGTATGCACAGATATAAAATTTCTTTCTGATAAAGATTCAGTGCTTTCGAAAAAGAATACTTATAATATAAGAGTGGAATATCTTAAATTTTTGTTATTTAATTATTTCCGAAATTTGAATGGTAAATACTTAATTTTAAAATGCGAAATATTAATAATTGTTTTGAAATTCAAATTATTTATAATTGGTATCAAAATTCAAATGATAAATAATTATTTTCGGAAATAAAATTTTTACGTCATAATAACATACAAATATGGTACAAAATGCTATAAAAAGTGGGATATAATATATTATAGCAATTATTATAATCGATTATGAATGAGAGAATCGATTGAGAATGAATCGATTATGAAGGAAGGAATCGATTGAGAATGAATCGATTATGAATGAGGTAATCGATTATGAATCCATTAATGTGCCTATTTCATTGTAATCAGTTTTGACATAAGGAACTTAATCTACATTTATTTCAAACTTAAGTCAGACTCATATGGCACAGTGATTTATTTTTGTTTTTAATTAATAGCATGTCTTAAAACCCAGCTTCGGAAAAAATCATTAAAAATGTGTCGAAAAGGTTAAATATTTTTTCGCTTTATTGGAAAATATTTAAAAAACCGAACTACTCTCGGCGGTTTTTTTTTTTTTTTTTTTTTTGTAAAATTGTGGGGGTTTTTTCGGAGACAATATTTATATACGATTGACATACTGATTACATATGAATATTTTTCAATCCTACCTACATATGAATTGGTCATTTAAATAAATAAAAAAACATGAATGCACTTAGTTTAACATATTATTCGAAACAACCTGCTATATTACAGTTTTCATTTTACAGTTTATCTATCGTTACTTATGTATTTGAACTTACAGTGAGTTTTACCATGGTGAAATCGGGCCCGATTTAGTGCTATGTGGCATTGTCAGCATGAAAGTAAACAAAAAAAAGGCTCTAATAATTAGCAATAAAAAAATGTTTTTTTTTATTTATATGTAAAATTGCAATTTGTTTTCAGGAAAAACACCTATATAGATAAACATCAAAAGCAAAAATATTAAACATAAATACATAAATAAAAAATAAAGCAAAAAGGGTGGCTCGAATTGAGGTCCCTCAACACACACAGCATTCGTGTTGTTCTGACCATTCTACTGCACTGTACACACTTCGAAGCGGAAGTTGAATATACTTATTCTAATAATTAGTTATAAAAAAATGGGAAGATTTTTTTTTGTTTAAAATCGCGTTTTCTTTTCAGGAAATACACCTACATAGATAAATTTAAAAAGCAAAACCTTATATAAATATAAAATTTGATCCAAATCATTAGAACCCTTTCCGAGGTACACGAAATAAATAAATTTATTTATATATATACAAGAATTGCTCGTTTAAAGTTATAAGAGCACCTACATGCACAGCTTCTTTTTTAATGAAATATTGTATAAGTTATATATTATGGACTTATTTTAAAGAGCTCAATCATATGAAATAACTAAACATTTTCTTAAATTGAGATATTATCCAACACAGTATCCTAGAAAGTGATAGATATGGTCATCGCTTTAATCGTCCGTTGTTGTTTCTAATGGCACTTATCATAGACAAGCCTACTGACTTTAGAAGTCAGTGATTTTAAGCCAAGGGTGTGTCTCTTACTTTTGCAGTAGCGCCATCTAGGGCCAAGAGTACGGCTTAGCTACACACACGTCACAACTCTTTCTACGGTGCTGACTTCATTCATGCATTTCTTTCACTCATCCACAGCTCATAATTTAGACCTGAATCAGAGAACCATAACCTCTGACCCAGTGGTATACTGTCAACATGGAGGACCTTGTGACCACGACAGATTTATACGTGCGGCTGCCACCACACACACGGAGAGTCTTCGGCCGGCGGGTTCAAATGCGCAACCAAAGGGACGCGAATGCAACGCCTTACCAACCAGGCTAATCCGGCTTCAAAATCGTCTGCTTAAGAAGAACATCTAAAATATATACACAATATATCAAAAAATATATCAGGAAACAATATACGCAGATATCTGGAAAATATATACGCAAATACTAGAAAAATATATACGCATCTGTAAACAATAAAAACGTAAATGTTTCACAAAATTAGAGCACCACATACTAAATATAATTTACCTAAATATTTGCTTTTTGAGTTATCGCGTTTATATACGTTCAAGTGTATATACCGACAGACTGCCAACTCTTGAATGGATAGAGTTTAAAATTTGAAGGGAATCGACAATTTAAAAGTCGAAATTTTGTAATCAAATATATTTTTCTAGCTCTTTGGGTTTTGGAGGAATTCTGTTCACTTGCACTCGGATAGACAACTAGACAAGCTAGAGAAGTATGAGTTTTGTTCAAAATTTGGTAGAAATACAAATTTGATGTAAATATCTCATACCAAATTTCATTTGTTTATTTACAATCAGTTTTGAATTATCAGAGAGAAATTAACAGAGAGAAATAATTTTAAAAATATATATTTTCGGACTCGCTTAAAAATTCATCAAAATCTCGATTTAGGAACTTTTTTTTAAGGATTACAACGCTTTCTCTTTGTATTTAACGAGAAAGGGGAGGGGTTGGTATGCTTTCAGCTTAAAAAAAGATTTCAAGTGAACATTTTTGTGTGCATAAGAGGGAAATTTAGAATTAAAAAAAAATAAGATAAACATACTGCGCCTTTGTTTTAAAACTACGAAGCTCAAACGCACTTGGACACACCAACCACGCTAAAATGACAGTAAGGCGGCAATGGCTGGAGATGCCATATTTTATAACTTAAAGAATTAGAACGGAAATTTTCCAGCCTGCTGGAATATAATGGATGAAAAATTGCTGACTCTGGGCTTTCGAAAGGTATAGAAAAGTTAACCGACCGCGAGATTGGATAATAAAGGGAGATTTGAAGTGGATTTATTTTAACATTGGACAGCCCACGGGTAAAAGATTTATCACGCGTACCATCTCGTATTTATGCCCTAAATCTCGACATTTACACAGTTTTAAGTTAGGCATTATATTCTGATTCTTAATATACCTGTTTTGCTATCAAAAAGACTCGTTTTTGAAGCAGATAATTCTTTAAATTTTTAATATACAATTCAGCCCCATGTTACTTTTTCACATATGAAGTGTATTATATATATTAGGATGTCCCATAAGTTTATTTCCTATTTCTAACATGAAACGAATACACAATATTTACTGTTTAAGATATTATTTGTTTTGTTATATAAGAACCCTTTTGCTCTATTACCTTCTTCCATTTATCAGGAAGCCTTATTATGCCTTCTTTCCAAAATTGCTGTGTTTTGGAGGAGAAATAATCTTCGAGGTGTGCTTTTACTTCGCTGGTGGATTTTAAGAGCTTATCGTGAAGAGAACTTTTTAAAGACAGAAACAAGTAATAATCAGATGGAGCAAGATCTGGAGAGTACGCAGGATGCGGTAAAACATCTCAATCAAACTGTAAGATATTCTCTCTTACGACTGATGCAATATTATGTGGTCTCGCGTTGTCATGATGAAAAACAACGACTCGGTGGTTCATTAATTCTGACCAGTTTTTTTTTCTATGGCAGCTTTTAATTGATCCAGCTGACGACAGTATTTCTTAGAATTGTTTCACCTTGAGGAAGGAACTCGTAGAAAATTATGCCTTTCCAATCCCATTAAATGAACAAAAAAACTTTTTTGAGGTGTAGTCCTGGCTTTGTGACAATTGAAGGCCTGTTGTCCTTACACCAAGTGCGTTTTCTATGCACATTTTCATATAAAACTGACGTCGACAGTATTCTTTACACTGTCACCTTGTATGAAATACCGAAGCCTAACATGCCGTAAATGTCGGCTTTCGCTACGCATGTTTAACGCTATGGACGAAAGTCTTAAAAAACCCTGTGACATAAGCGAAACATACTGTAAAAGAGATCCGCGCTCTGGATGACTGAAACCGATGACAAAGACGGCTAACAGATAAGTCTGCATGTTAGCACAAGCAGATCCGAATAAGCCCATTATGAGAAACTTTTGGGAAAGAAACAGTTTGTCTGTGCTATAGCTAATTCCTAAAGGCTTCATTTGGTATAAGGTCACTACACCAAATAGTAGATGTCTATCAAATTTTGAACTAAATCAATTCAGAGAAAGTCTGCCTATCCAGCCGACCAAATACAAGTTCTTTAATAACTACAAAACAGAGAGGGCTAGATGGATAAAATTTGATACACATATCCAACATCTAAAGTAAAGATGTCTTCCAGATTTAGTGCCAGATACGTCAAAAGATTGTGTTCATAAACGTGTTAGCATGTAAACTCAAAAACGCAATGATTTAAATACATAAAAATTTGGTATGGGATTTTATGGCTACAATTTTACTCTGTGTCAAATTTTTGCTTCAGCTCGTCTAAAATTCAAATTTGATTTTCGGATACTTATTGTTAAATATTAGGGTTAATCGCCAAGATCACATGATACATAGAGTAAAAATGCAAAAATCGGACTAGAGAGCAGCACTATTTCGTGGCATGCAAAATATTCGTCGCCTTACCCAAATTCCACAATCTTTAGCGGGAGAGTGGAGAGTGCAGTGAATGCCTATCTTTAATCATATGTATCTATCATGAATCAAATCAAATATCTGTAAACAACAGGCACCATCGAGGCTGTGTGTGACGTAATTGACGCGCCGCTCATCATCCGGGTATGCTTCTATCTAAAAAAGCTATTCTCTCTGCTTCTCTTCGGAACGCTCTCGCCCGCACTGCATCGGTGAAGTTCGTAGTAAAAATCAAATGTTTCATTTCTTTAGTTAATATGTAAATAAAAATATTTTTCCTAAAACGTTGCAATAAAGGGAGTCGTAACAAATACACGCAACCCTAATTACAACAACCTTATCGGAAAATATGCTAGACAACTAGGAGAGACTACTCCAACTGGCATATGTTGAGTTTGTAATTCAGTTTTTTCATTTCGGTTTTGAAATAATTCATTGAATTTAAATAATTTCAGTTTAAGATATTTTTTTCTTAATTTCATTTTTTATGTTTCCTTTTTACTGGAGTGCGTAGTTTATGAGTTTCCTAATTGGCACTTATTACATAAAGAATCATGTATTGAATATACGTATGCGTGCACATATTTAGCTTCGCTTTAAATGCACAATGATAATTCAAGTTGACTAATTGTTTATAAGAATATCGATTGCATGTAATGTTATGTACTTTTTCACGTGCATATGTTTTTCAACAATTGACTTCAAGACATTTTATATTAAATAAATAGAATTAATTTTCCATTGCGAATTTACTTTTTACTTTTTAGTATAATATGTATAGAGAAAGTATTATAATCTTCAAAAATTCGAATTTGATATTTTGACGAATGTTCATGTTTTAAACTTCCAGGGTTCGAAAAAAACATTTTTAAAAAATGTTTATCTGTTTCCCTGTGTGTGATAAATTAACTCAAAATTGCTTTGAACTAGTCGGATGAAATTTAGTATGTATTCTTTATACTAAGTTAGTGGATTTCTATCAAATTTTGCCTTAACTTTTATTTAATCAAAATTTTAATTAAATTCTCAAAAAAAGTTTTTAAAAAAACACATTTTCACCTCCCAATGTATGTATATATGTATCAAATCTGGATCCCTAAGTCTAATGAAACTTCTTCGCGCCAGCAGACACACGTTTATTATTGATAAAAATGGAAACGATTAGAAACCTGGTTGCTATTAGAATTGTAATTTTTGTATTTCCTTTGATTTCATGGTTTGTACTTAAATTCAAACTGTTCTTAGTCAACTTAGAAACAATTAACACGTATAAATCTTTCAAAGTTGTGGACTCTGCTCTGAACTAATTTCAAAATTTTAATTTTTGCCTATTTTTAAAAATTGAATATAGCAAGCTTAGCAATAGAATGTTACCTTATATATAAATCTATTTAAGGTATGTGACTACGTTGAGGATGAATTTTTTGAAAAACGTTCGAAATTAGTCATATTTTAGAATATTTCCATACAAAAGCCGGAAAAAACATCTATGAAACTAAAATATACCAGTAAAGTGGCAAATATTTTCCAAAAATTGGAAGAAATAGCTGTTTTTTTCGTTCAAAAGAGGTATAAAAAATCTTCTATTGTGGAGGGTTTTTCAAATAATTTGCTTAAAATATTGCAGATAGTTTTAAAAAAATATATTACCTCGTTTCTGAACTAAAAAAATAAACTGTACTTCTATACACACTTTATATATTTGGTCTCAACTGATAAACAACATGAAATTTACAATTTCTTTTTTCACATTGTGAAGCACTAAAACAATTATAAAATATTTCTAAATAAATAGATTACTTATTCTCTAAGTTCAGGAATCGCAGAACATATTGAGAAATTATTATATCAAATTTAAAGAAAAAAAATGAACATTAGAATTTAAATTGTGAAATTTTTCGTAAAAAAAATTCTATCAAAGATTAGAATTTGTGAAAATAGCATTTATAGATGCAAAATAGAATTAAAACGTAAATAAATGCAAATATAAAAGCCAGTGTAACTTCCTCCCCCCCAAAAAAAAAGATTTAGAGACAAAATTCTAACATTTTATAAAGAAGCATGTTAAAACATTTAAAATATTAAATTTTTAAAAAATTCATAATTTTGCAAAAAAAAAATGGCTTTTTAACGTTTAAGAGAAAAATATTTTTTACTACGGCTGCCACACACAAGAAACAAACCATGAATTTCTCAAACGATTATGCAAAAAAGAAAACTGAACACAAAATAATGCACCGAAAACAAGTATAAAGTTTAGTTGCCAACATAACTTTTACTCCTAATCATAGAAAATCGTCTGTCAATCTGTTATTTTCCTAGAAGTTTCATTTTACCAAATACATTTATTTTCGGTCCTGGCATCAGTTCGTAAAATAGGCATTTCATTACTGCCTACCAACCCATACGGCGCCATGACGACGTAAAATGTCAGCTATGATCAGACAAATTTTTTCCAGAACTTCACAAAAAGGAGCGACATTTAAATATATATTGCATGTCAGATAACGCTTTCGGATTTCCTCTCACAGTTCATCATTTCCATTTTTCGAGCTCTCATCGGCAGAGATATATTTCGAGTAGGAAATGAAATTGCAAAAAAATTGTACATTTTTGTCGTGAACGTGCATTCAGTATAGCGATGATGCATCGGATATCAACAGAAAGTTGCCAGTCTTCCAGAAGTAAGTAAATGTAAATATGCCTTTAAAATTGTGAGTGGCTTGCTTTCGAACTCAATCGAAATAAATTTTTAATTGGGTTTTAGGACTTCAGAATAATGAATCAATCCAATAAATATTTGATTTGAATAATGATATTTAAAGTAACTTCTAATGCAAGATGGAACCCCAGCACTTCAGTATGATTAATCAAGTCAATAAATATCTGCTTTATATAATGATATTTAATATAACCTCTAATGCAAGCTGGTCATAGAGTCACAAAACATCAATATTATTAATGAAGTCAATAAATATCTGATGTATATAATGATATTTAATATAGCCTCTAATGCAAGATGGTCATAGTGACAGAGCATCAATATTATTAATCAAGTCAATAAATATCTGAGCATGCCATCCTTTGTCTTAATGTTCATTGGCGAATTATTTGGCGATTAATCCCTAGCATGCGGTTAATAGTAACCAAAAATCGAATTTGTGTTTTAGACGCGTTTTTCCACACTAATAGAAATAAAAATTTAACACAAAACTACTCTTGCAGTCACTAAATCACAAAACAAATCTGATGTATTTACGTAATGGTGTTTTTTTTTAAATTATCGCAATTACATGCTTCTGAAAGAACAGGCAGAAAAAGGATTCCCCCTTTATTAGATTTCACTCAAAATTTGATAGATGTCTAGATGTTAATTCAGTGTATCTGAATTTTATTTAGCTAATTCTCTTCGTTTTGTAGCTATCGTGTTAAATTATACTCGAACACCCGGGCAGACAGACTTTCTCTGAACAGATTTTTCACAAAATTTGATAGAAATCTGCAAATTTAGTGTTTAGGCAGTATACCAAATTTCATTCGTCTTGATAAAAGTAATTTTTAGTTATCTTTGTCTCAGAAAGACAGACAGACGGGCGAAAAATTTTCAAAATTTGATTTTTTCGAATTTAAATCTTCTAAAAATTACTGCACTTTCTCTATATTACGTATACCTGAAACAAAAAAAACAAGAGTTGTGACCAAATGAATTTATTACCGAAAGTTATATACAATCACCAAGAAGATTCAGGCATTTGTCATATCGGTGGACTAAATTTTCGAATTTTTTTTTCGGAGAGCATTGCCATCTGTGATATGAGATGGGCCTTAATATTCATTTGAAACTCCTCATAAGTCTGAAAATTCTTTTGATGAATTTTCTTTTAAGGTTTCTATGCAACAGGAACATCAAAACATTCTGGAGTGCCTAAACATTCCTCCAAAGTGGCAATTTTGATCTACTTGTAGGCCAGCTCAATGTCTGGATTTCCAGCTTTCTCTGTTTCCTTGGAAACATTTGAACGACTCGTTATATAATATCTTCTGTTGCAATAGACTTGCATACCTTTGCCTTTTCGTCAAGAGTTTGCCCATTTGAGTGATGGGCATAGAGTTCTTGAACTCAACGTTCATAATCTCCATACAGAATCGACGATAAGAGTAGCGACATACCATTCCAAAAACTGCATGTATTTCAAGGCATAGACGGCCTCTTACGGAAATTTTAATTCAAAAATCGTTAACAATGTTTAAATTCTTTTCGAATGATCCTTTTTTTTATGATTATATGATGAACAATGCCAAAAAAAAAAGCTGAGATGTTTCTTTTCTTTTTTTTTACAACTGTACGTGACGACCAGTTAGAGATACACGAAAGTGACCTTGGTAAAGGCCTTAAAATAAAAACAAGGATTTAAAAATTAGAGAATCATTTTCTCAAAGATCGTATGAAAAGCAAGTCTAAA
Source organism: Argiope aurantia (assembly GCA_026543865.1). NCBI lineage: Eukaryota > Metazoa > Arthropoda > Arachnida > Araneae > Araneidae > Argiope > Argiope aurantia. Next base: position 422,494 of record JAPMOR010008997.1, read on the forward strand.
AACCTATTCATGAAATAAAAAGAAAGAGATAGGAATAACTTGTGACCTAATAACTGATTGATAATTGGTCCCGCTGCCACTACCAACCCCGCCCACTACTAATCAAACTACGCGATCGTGCATGAATCATTCGTGTTTAAGCTACTTCACTAGTACCATAGTTCTTTCTATCCCTTTTTTTCTGTTCTTTCCATTTAGGGTTATTCAGAAAAAAATAATAAATCCTCCCCAAGTTTTTTGTTTCGTCATTTTAAGTATAATTTAAAATAGGCATGGATAGTTGGTTACCATGATGTGAGTAACTCTTAGGTAATTCATAAGGTAATGTGAGTTTATTTAAATTCCGATCCCATTTGCTTCGGTGTTGTTGAACTAATATTATCATCAAAAATGGAATAAAATATAAAATTAAAAATAAACCCTACAAAATATCATTCAATCAGAATGAATCAATTGATACTAAGGCTAACCTAAGTGCTTAAGGTTATTCATAAAAACATTTTTACCAAGAGGAGAGTTTGGGATTGTGAAATATAAATGGCGAGATAGTTAAAAGTGCAATCAAAAGGTATCTAAATATTAATTTTAAAAAATTAGACATTGCTGCTTTAGTGAAATTGATAATATGTATACTTATACGGAAAATTCTCTTTCTCATACTTAAGTTAATCGCTGTAGAGGATTAACAATAGAAGGAACCATAAAAAATTACCTAGCTCTATCAAGACATTCAAAGAATTTGTATGACCAGACCGTCAAGAATATAATTTATGGCTCTGTAGCTGACTCATAATAGTTCCCATTAGGACTACTACATGCTAAGACACAATGGACGGAGGCACGGATTATCAAAAGTAATTTATTTATTAATTATGCACCACCACTATTTCAGTATTTTTTATGAAAGCGAGAACCTTCTTACTTATACGACAATTTCTCCTTCCGATATTTGAAATGCTTCCGTAAGGATTAACAAGCGAAGGAAGCTGGAAGAGAAGAACCCTTTTATAAAGTACTAGCCGCCTTTGGCGACCACCGGTTCGTCAATCTTAATGTTCGTTAAAATTTTAATAATTAAATATTTTATGCAATTTTTACTTTAATAGCTTCTTCATCAAAATATTTTAAAACTTCAAATTTTGATAGTCATATAATTCACTCATACTATTATAAAGGCCTTTCTGTTAGCTCCCGTAGAATTTATACTTTAAATTAAAGTGGAAACCTGCAATTAATAGAATAATATTTTTTTACTGAAACAAAGGTATTTTTTTTTTTTTTGTAATCTGATTACTGAAAACAGTCACTGAGCGTTTAAACTTTATGGGCACTAAAGAATACCTTTCTTAATTTATGTAATATTTCAAGAATTTGTCAACAAAATTTTCTCAGATTCATCATGACCAGATCGATTAATTAACAGTGTTTAATTTTAAACGCATCAAACACTAAGAAAATAAGACGAATCGTTTAAAATAATCGGTTGAAAACAGATTTTAAAAAAAACTACCTAAAAATCGATGTACTTAAAACTATAAGCATATACAAAAAATATATAACACTAGCCGCCTTTGGCGAGCAGCCGGTTCGCCAGTATTACCGCTCGCTACAATTTTCAATTAAATATTTTAAGTAACTGGTCTCTTAATAGATTCTCAAACAAAACATTTTTAATCTTCAAATTTTGATAGTCATACCAAACTTATACTGTTGTTTAGATCGTTTCGTTCAATTTACTATATATATTTTGCTAATTTGTTGTCATTTCCGGTAAAACTTCAACTTTAATTTAAAGTGGAAATGATGAAATTGCAATTAATATAAAGATATTTTTTTATAAAACCAAGCGTTTTATCTTATTTATCATCTTTATTGTTATTTATTTATTATTATTATTATTGAATATGAGTATTGCAAACAGAATCGCTCGGTATTTAAGTCTTATGTGAACTACAAAATATTTTTCATAATTTATGTAATATCTCAAAGAGTAATTCAACAAAAATTTCTCAGATTCAGCATAAAATTCAGTTTTTAGTTTTGCTTTCAAAAGAATTGAAATGAAATCAGTAATAATATTTTGTTCCGGCCTATAAATATATTTCAAAAATTATGAAGTCTAAATATAATGCAATAAGGTATAATATTCTGAGAAATATTCTACACGCCAAATTTTAAATAAATTAGGGGGGTTATTTTTTCAAATTTTTAATTAGAATTTTATTTATTTAAAAATTAAGCGAAATTTTGGTGTATTTCTGCTATAACTTTCTAAAATATTACCCCACAAAAAAAGATTTTTACATGAAGTTAAAGATCTAAAATTTATCTTTATTTTATGATCTTTTACACTCTCTATATTATTAATCCAATAAATCAGTCTTATTTTAAGGCAAGTTTTGTTTAATATGATCAGGATATCCATTCAAATCAGGGCCACACAGCTAATTTGTAAACCTTTAGTAAGACACAGATCTGCTAAAATGGTCCAAATGGAAAATGATTTTATTTTATGTAACTTGATTCAATAAATGCTCTAATAAATAACGAATTTTTGATTTTACATAAAGCTTCTGTTGTGGAAATCACGATTAACAAAATTTTCTTGAAACACTAATATTTTAAATAAAAAGAGTTAATTTCCAATCAACTAAATCAATCACTTAGATTTATGAAAATTTGAATATCACTATTCAATAAAAAAAGGATAATTTAAGATTTTCCATCGATCGTTTCAAAGAAAATACGCCAATCAGCGTGCAGGTTTCTCAAGATTAATTGGCCTAAGATTATGAAAATGCCGAGTTTTTCTAAATTTTTAGCATTCAAAACTTCATAAATAAGTCTTAGTTGATCGTGGAAAATAGAAACATTCATTCATTTATTTAAAATTTGGTGTGTCCAGAATATTTCTCAGAATATGATACCTTACTGCATTAAATGTAGACTTCATAATTTTTGAAATATATTTATAGACCGGAACAAAATATTATTATTGATTTCATTTCAATCCTTTTGAAAGCAAAACTAAAAATTGAATTTTATGCTGAATCTCAGAAATTTTTGTTGAATTATTCTTTAAGATATTACATAAATTATGAAAAATATTTTGTAGTTCACATAAGACTTATATATCGAGCGATTGTGTTTGCAATACTCATATTCAATAATAATAATAAATAAATAGCAATAAAGATGATAAATAAAATAAAACGCTTGGTTTTATTAAAAAATTATATTAATTGCAATTTCATCATTTCCACTTTAAATTAAAGTTGCAGTTTTACCGGAAATGACAACAAATTAGCAAAATATATATAGTAAATTGATATTGAATTGATATTATCATATTCAATAATAATAATAAATAAATAGCAATAAAGATGATAAATAAAATAAAACGCTTGGTTTTATTAAAAAATTATATTAATTGCAATTTCATCATTTCCACTTTAAATTAAAGTTGAAGTTTTACCGGAAATGACAACAAATTAGCAAAATATATATAGTAAATTGAACGAAACGATCTAAACAACAGTATAAGTTTGGTATGACTATCAAAATTTGAAGATTAAAAATGTTTTGTTTGAGAATCTATTAAGAGACCAGTTACTTAAAATATTTAATTGAAAATTGTAGCGAGCGGTAAATGCTGGCGAACCGGCTAGTCACCAAAGGCGGCTAGTTTAAAATAAATTTCAAATTTAAACTCTTTTTTTCTTTTCTTCACAAGATATTGAAATCAACTCACTTGAAGCTCATCCTTAATTTGTTTTATTGTTTCTGTTTTATGTTTGTCAGTACATTTGTTATTTAAAAAATGCTTATATAAGAATTAAGTTAAAATAAATAAAAAAAATCTGGGTCTAGGAAGTTATATAATATAAACATTGTATGTAAACAATGTTTATAAACGATGAATATAAACATTTTAAGACTCTAGGCAGTTCACATTTTGAGACTTCTCTTTTCAGAAATTGGTTAACTTATTTTCATAGTTCATGCATTTTTAACTTAATCAATTTACTAACTATTTCTTGTAGGCTAATTTTTTATTGATATATTGGTAATTTTAGTAAATTTTCTTAATATATTTCTATTTATCTATCTATTTATTATAACTCATGAGTGAATGGCATCTATGTTTATACGCAATATTATTTAAACAAAGACTCATTGCTTTTGTAGCATCAATAATAAGGTAAATGAAATAAAACAAATAGGAACCCTGATCAGTCATACTTAAATGTCAATATTATTCTAATATTAGTAATTTTATGGATATATATCTTTATCTATTTATTATGACTCATGATTGAATGGCATCTATGTTTATACGCAATATTATTTAAACAAAGACTCGGTGCTTTAGTACCATCGGTTAATAACAAAGTAAACGGAACGAAGCAGATATGAGCGTGATAAATCATACTGTATTACATGTTAATATTATTCTAATAATCTTAACTCTGTGGCTGTGTTTCTTTATTTATTTATTATGACTTATAACTGAAGGCATCCACATTTATACAATATTATTTAAGCAAATTCTCGGCGCTTCTTTAACAAGCGTTTAATAACAAAGTAAACACAATAAAACAGATATGAACCTAATAAAATATATTTAATAAAATGTTAATATTATTTTAATATTATTAACTTTACAATGGTGATTTTTTTTATTTATTATGTTACATGACTGAAAGCAATCCATCTTTAGACACAATATTATTTAAACAAACATTCAATGTTTTTTTAGTAACGGTTAATAACAAAGTAAACGGAATAAAATAAATAGGGACCTAATGTTAGTAACTTATCCACCATACTTGGTGAAACGTTAATATTATTTTAATAATTTACAAAATAGAATATTTTCATAGAATTTGTATTTTTCACAAATAGGCAAATGAAGCATTAAATAGACAACTAGAATAGTAACATTTTTAATTCACATGTTTGTTGACCCTTTTAGCTCATTAGATAGCCACCTAGTCTTCCTAATCTGAAATTCTCCACTATTTAGAAGGGGAAAAGGGTCACTAAACTTGCATTGCGAATGGGCCCTACATGGCTTAATCTGGCCGTAGTTCTAAACATAAGAATTTCGCATCCGCATAGTACCCTTATCGTACCTCTGCTATCAAACACAAACAGTTCCGAAAACCTATCGCGGGGCGTTGAAAACTGCTCTTTCAAGCACTAAACGCGTGTAGAAAGAACATGAGAGAAGGGGAGAAAGCAGCCGATGACAAGACCACACTCATAAAGATGAGTCATTCCAGAACAAAACATGGTCGCCGATAGCGAACCAAGAGCATCGTTATATTTTATTCTCTCAATTTATGACTAGAAGAGAAAACATGTCGACTGCGAGCTCTTTTGTTAAAAAGGATAAACAAAGCGACGAGAGAAATGGGCCTGTCGTAAAAACTGATCTTTGCCAGAGATGATATCTCGGACAGTTTATTCAAAAGTGCGATGCAGTTAAGTCTCTTTTTTTGGATAGTGTGTAAATAATATGTTGTTTAGTCACTTGTTTCATCCGATGTTTTGTTAAATCCTTCCTTTGGATATATAGGAGTCTTTTAATTTTTCGCCAATGAAAACGTATAAAATCGCCAATAAAAAAATCGTACTCAAGTTTCTAAAAAATAAAAAAAAAAAAATTCGATTTTGACGAATTCTTACTTTTCAAATATGCTTGAGCCCGAAAAACACAATTTTGAATTATGCTTATTTGTTAATAAACTCATTAGCTAAAAAATAATTTGAAGTAGTCAAATAAAATTTAGTTTGCGAGACTTAAATTAAAATTTATAGATTCCATTTGTAGATTGTTTTGAACAATATCTATTCTGAGTAAGTTTCTCTGTCCATCTGTCTGAGTATTTATACCTTTATACCAAAACTCACTGTTATAATACGTATTCTTATTGAATACTAAGCCCTCCATTTATCTCAAGCTATGTAGAATGTGAACACGGCCACTGCTTGGTGAATCTTAGAAGCAGCTACTAGTACCTTGTCGAGTAAAAATTAAAGGCTACGTAGTGGTATTTTAAATATGTTTATATATTGCACTGCAAATTTCAAGAATTAATTAGAGAAAAAGTAAGTTAAAAGATATATATTGTTTACATATTAAAATAAGTTGTGTAATATCTAACTTAAATGCAGGAAACATAAACGAAACCTTAACGTAAATCGTAAGTCTAACTCTTAAGAAAATGGACTCAAACTGGTTTTATTTATCACTGATAAAAAATTACACAGATATGAAATGATAACCCTAAGATAAGAGTCGAAACTTACGGTTTTTAGTTTTTGAAAAAAAAGTTTTTAATAGATGACTATGAATAATAGATGACAATGAACAACGAGCAGAACGCTGCTCTTTTCCTGTCACAACTTGTATTTTGCACAAAGCACGCAGGAGGATCGTAGAAGACGACTGCTTCCAATGCTTTAACAATGTCGCCAATGCAACGCTTTGCCTTTCTCATTTAATTACGATAAAAGAAAATTAGGCCGGATAGTACGGAGGCCGAATAATCGCGAAAGGGATACTTGGGAATGTGCTGTAATTACAAAATACAAAAAGATAGATAGCTAAAGTTCAGTACACAATTTTAGCCTCTAAAGAATAAATCCGCGTCAAAGTTTGTAATTTTTATTTCGTCATTGGGTAGACTATCTGTCGGTTTATACTTTCTTACACATGAGAATGCGATAACTCAAAAACTCAATGATTTAAATAAATGAAATTTGACATGTTACTACAAATACGGATAAAGAGGCGTATTAAATTCATATATGACGCAATGTAATTCTATGGCGATAATATTTAGCTTATTTAAATACGATTCGGTCAAAGTGTATTTTCATATAAAAATTATACATTTAAAGAAGAAAACCAATCAAAAATAGGTTTGTAGAGACTCACAAATTTCTATTAAAACATTGAATAGAAATACAAAAATAAAAAAAAAAGAAAGAAAGAAAATATGCTACTAGAATTGACGGTCCACAACTTTCGCAGTCGTTCACGCTGCTTGGACTACTCCACCAAATAGCCATCTTTCCTAAGTCAAAGTTAAATATATTTATTCTAATATGATTACAATCCTAACAGGGAATAAAAGCTGGAATAAGGACGCAGTGTTATCCTAAGGCAAAAATATATAGATTATTTAAATGCAATTTATTGATGATTCAGTCGCAAGTGGTTATTGATATCAAAATTAAACACGTAAAGAAGAAGAATATTCAAAAATAGAATTGAAAAGTTTCCGAATATTAAATAGAAATTAAAAAAGAAAAAAGAAAAACACGGGATATGAACCCACGTTCCTCGCCATCCGCATTTTACACGTTGCTTTGACCGTTTTATCACACCTCCTACGGCTTCAAACAAAAATTCATTGTACTTATTCTAATAAGATTACAATCCAAACAGTGAATATAAGCTAAAATAAAGAGGAAATGTAATCCTAAAGCGAAAATATATACACTGGTGTGCAAAACTTAAGCAACAGGTATGTTTTTTGCCATAACTTCACGAGAAATCATCTGAGAGACATGAAATTCAGAAATGAGATACAGCATTTTGTTCTGAAAGAATGACGAAAGCATAGTTGCGCAGAAATGAATACAATGCATACAGTATGGAATCAAACAACAAAAAAAAGGCTTTATTGAACTCATAGTATCGTTACACATGATTGACTCTCCAAGAGGAAGAACAGCAAGCAGATGTTCCTTAGTATGGGATATGCCCTCCCCTTACTGCAATGGTTGCTTCGCACCGTCTCCCCATACTCAGCACCAGATTGCCCAACAATTCTTGAGGTAATAGTGCCCATTCCTCAATAAGCATCTGTTTAAGTCGTCGGATGTTCCCAGGAGGATGTAATCGTGTCGCAAGGCGTCTCCCCAAAGCATCCCACACATGTTCTATCGGATTTAAATCAGGGGAGCACGCCGGCCAATCCATTCGAGTGATATCTTCACTTTCCAGGAGCTCCTCAACAGCATGAATCCTGTGTGGCCGTGCATTGTCATCCATAAAAACGAAGTCTGATCCAATGGCGCCTCGGAACAGACGCACATGGGGAAGGATCACCTCCTGACAATAGCGATCTCCAGTTACAGAACCTCTGTCGAAAACGTGGAGCTCAGTCCGCCCGTTCATCATAATGCCTCCCCAGACGACAACTCCAGGACCACCGAAACGGTCTCTTTCCGTGACGTTACTGGGATGAAACCGTGTCCCGACCTCTCTCTAAATCAACTGGCGTTGGGAATCGCTTGTGGCACTAAAACGACTCTCATCTGTAAAGAGGACACGACTCCATTGATGAGATGTCCAGTTTTTGTGCTCCCTGCACCACTCTAAACGGTGCCGCCGGTGGGAAACTGTCAAAGGGATGCAGCGTTCAGGACGGTGGGCGAATAGGCCACCTTTGTGAAGGCGTCTGGACACAGTAAAACGCGACACTTGTCGCCCCGTTGCTGCACACAGTTGCTGAGCAATGGCGCTTGCTGACTGGTTTCGGGTTCTTTTCGCCTGCAGGACGATATATCGTTCATCCACTGCAGTTGTTTTCCTGGGGCGGCCACCACCAACCTTTCTCACAGCTGTACCTGTGGTTTGGAAGGATTTCGAAGCGCGCGGAACGACACTTTTGTTGATTCCGAACTCTTCAGCTACACTGGTCACACTTCGCCCCTCCTCCAGCTTTCCGATCATTCTTCCACGTGTGAAATCGTCCAGGTGATTTCTTCTAGCCATATTTCACGAATTAACTCACGTGTACTTGCAGCGAATGTCTTTAATTGCGTCTCCGTCCTTCATTTTATTGTAGTGTTGAACTGCGCGCGCCTTCCGCACGTGTTTTGCGTAAGCTCACGCCGCCTGTGACGTTTTGTTCCTGATATTTGCATACGCATGACCTTTCTCTTGAATTACGTGTTCATTGTACTGATCGCAAGTACTCCTTTTCTGCAATTTCATGGCTATCTGCTTAAAATTTGCATTGTTGCTTAAGTTTTGCACACCAGTGTAGTTTATTCAAATAAAATTCATTAAAGATTCGGCCGCAATGAGATTTTCTTATAAAAATTACACACTTAAAGAAGAAGAATATTCTGAAGTATGGTTGTAGAATTTCTGATATTTCGATTGAAATATTAATTTATATCTTATGTTGGTTGAAAGATTATAGAATAAAAGATAAGTATACTTTATTTAAATACGATTCACTGACAATTTTGTCGCAAGGGGCTTTTGATATCAAAATTACACACTTAAAAACGATTAATATTCAAAAACAGGGTTTTTTTAGAGTCTCTGAAATCTTGATTAAAATAAGAATTAAAAAGATATACATGAGATTCGAACCGACGACTGTCTATAAAAGGGCAAATCAACTTACTCTGATAACTTTACCAAACATCCCTAGATACAGCGAGAAAGTTGAATGTACTTATTTTATAATTACAATCCTAACAGGGAATAAAAGCTTGAATAAGTACCCATTTTTCTAGCGAAAATATACAGTGCATTCCTGAATTCATAAGCCAACTTTAAAGAGAAGCAAAATACATGCATAGAAACTTTTTTTTTGTATAGCAAGATAGGATCGGAAATGAAAAGTGTAGGTGGAACAAGTAAGTACAAACAAGGCAGGAAAATGAGTACCTACGAGAATCCAATTGACTCTGATGAGGACTTCACTGAAAAATCTTCAATTGCTGTTGCAACTGTTCGTGAAATACTAGGCATCCTTGGAAGAGTACGGTAATTGTTTGCTAAATGCTATCAATCCTTTATCAATGTTGGTGGTGGTGGTACATTAGTGCACTTAAATGTAATATTAAGCAAGTAAAGAGCTTTCATTTCATTTCTTCGGCAATTTTGTTTTTACCGCCAAAACTTTTCATTTCCGACTCCACATTGCAATACAACAAAAAAAAATGCTTTTTTTTTGTACGTATTTTACTTACCTTTAAAGTTTGACCTAAAGATTCAGAGACACACTGTATATATTATTTAAATGCATTTCATTGACGATTCAGTCGCAAGGAGGTTTTCATATCAAGTCCACAAGTTTAAAGACGATAAATATTCAAAAATAGGTATTGTAGGGTCTCGATAATTTCAATCAAGATATTAAATAGAAATACAAAAATGAAAAATAAATCAAGTATACGCGACTCGAACTGACGACCCACAACTTTCGCGTCGTTCATGATGCTTGGACCATCCACTCCGCCAGACAGCCCTCTTTGATAAGTCAAAGTTAAATATACTTATTCTAATATGATTACAATCCGAACAGGAAGCAGAAACTAGAATAAAGACGCAATGTGATTCTATAGCGAAAATGTAGACTTTATTTAAATACAATTCACTGACGATTCTATGCCAAGGGGATTTCCATATCAAAATTACGCACTTAAAAGAAGAAAAATATTCGATAAATAGAGTTGCAAAGTTTCTGAAATTTCGTCTAAAATATTAAATAGAAATAAAAGAAATTTTTAAAATTGCAAACGAACCGACGTCCCTCGATACACGTATTATACACGTTGCTGTGACCAATATACCACACAACCGACGGCTCCTAATGAAAATTCAGTATACTTATTCTAATATGATTAAAATCCGAAAAGTGAATAGACGCTGGAATAAAGACGCAATGTGATCTTATTATGGAAATGCATAGTTTATATAAATACTATTCACTGACGATTCTGTCGAGTTGGTATTTTCATGTAAAAATAACACAATTAAAAAAAGAACTAAATAAAGAACTAATAAAACTAAATAAAGGAAAACTTCGACTCGAACCAATGACCCTCCACATATGCGTCATTCATGTTCGTACCACTCTACAAGCAGCCATCTTTTCTGGGGAAAAATTAAATATACTTATTCTAATATGATTACAATCCGAACAGTAAACAGAAACTGGAATAAAGACGGAATGGAATACTGTGGTGAACATATATCGTTTATTTAATTATGACTGACGATTCTGTAGCTAGGTGTCCGGATTACTTCCTATTCCTAACTCCAGATAGTAGCATATTCCCGTTGTCTTTAAAGTTATGCAGAAAAGACTTCTTGTTACCTTGCAGTCAAGAAAAAATAGACGTTCACGTGGAGTGTGAGCGATGAGTAGCTCTCAAGGAAAAACAGAGCAAATCCCATCGAGTTTCTTGAGAAATTAGTAGTTTATGAAATTAGTGGTTCGATGTGAATAAATGGATGACTAGTCAAGAAAACTGTTTCTTGATTTTTCTTGCGTAGAATCTTCTATTTTTTGTAAGCAGGAGCACAGGGTATGTGCTTATGAACAGTGCAGAAATACTTCGTTAGGGAAATGTCCCCTATATTCGACACAAGGGTATTTCCATATTAAAATTACATACTCACAGACGATAAATATTGAAAAATAGGGTTGTATAGTCACTATAATTCCGATTAAAATATTAAATAGAAATAAAAAAAACTATAAAGCAAAATTCGTGACTCGAACCGACACCTCTCGACACACGCATCTTTCATTCTACTCTGACCGTTATACCAAACTGTCGACAATTTCAAACGCAAATTCAGTGTACTTATTCTAATATGATTACATTCTGAACAATAAACATAAGCTGAAATAATGAAGAAATGTAATCTTACGGCAAAAATATATAGTTTATTTAAATAAAATTCATTGAAGATTCGGTGGCAATGAAATTTTCAGATACAAATTGCACACTTAAAAAGTACTCAGAATAAGGGTTGAATAAGTTTCCGCTTTTTTTATGTTTTGATAAAAATAAATGTTTCTAGAAAGAAAATTTTCATTACAATTTTTAAACGAACGAATTTATACAAACACACTTCGTTGTTTATATAATTTGAATGTCATTTTTATACCCTTAATTTCTTTGGTTTAGTGCCTATTGGTTTTATGTTTGGATTTTTCATGTGCATTTTGGAGAAGTTATTTTAGCATTTCCTTAGTACCACTGACAGATGATAGTGTTGTATAAGGTCTGAGGAAATTATCTCATTGTGTTAGTTTTCATAGAAAAATACTTGTGAAAAAAAATGACTTAGCAAACAACAGAAATTGGACAGGAAAGTTTGTCAATAGCTAGTGTGAGTACAATTCAAATGTTGATGGAAAGAAGATAAATCCGGGTTTCCATTCTCACATGTAATTAATTTGCTCTCTCTTTATCTCTTTAATTTTTCCGATTATGCTATATTTTTGAGACTGTATTAAATTCTTGGGTCGCCCAATCCCTATGGGATTTCAATAAAAAAGAATTGACATTATAACTTTCAGTTAAAATGCTTGAATCGGAAAATTTTTGTTGCACGCATATGCATTGTTTTAAACATGGCATTCGGAAAATCGCATTTATGATTTTTGAATTTGTTGCATATAAATGATGCATTTGATTGCATTTGAGCATATAAATGATGTATTAAAAATATATTAAACATTTACAAAAAAGGAAAAAACTTTTTTATAATGCCTTTTAAAATTATTTTCTTCTCTTCAATTTTTAGCGAGTTAAAAGATTTCTCTCAAACTTTTACAAAAAAATAATCGATTACAGAATAAATTTTTGAAAATTATCCTTTTTCATGTTATTTAAAGCGATTGGATGATTTGAATGAAGACGTATACTACGTTCCAAGTAGAAATCTCAGTATAATAAAACTCTTGTCTTACGTTAGGCATTTAGGAAAGCGGAAATTCTTATCTGGATTTGTATTATAGCGCCATCTCTTGAATTGGATTTAAACTAAAATGTTATATTGTGTTATTTTTGTTCTGCCCCTGCTCTTTAAATATTTTATTAATAAGTAAAGCAAAATTATTCATCTGTATCGAATCGAATTCTGAATAAGAAAAGAATTTAAAATAAATGAATTTCAAGATATGCAATTTAACAAGAGTAAAAAAAAAAAATTTAACAGCGCAAGAAATTCTGTTTTTCAAATCTTAAGAAATGTTTTTCTCTATTTAATATGGCATTTTTTTTCCATTTCCCTTGGAAGAAATTTCATTATTTAGAATCAGTTTCAAAATATAAGTTTGACATGCAGCTGACATAGCAATTGAATTTTCTCCAGTTTGGTTATTGCCTTATAAGTACATTACTGTGTAACAGGCTGATATTAATTCAATATTGCATAGTAATCAACATGTAGTATTACACATTTTGCAATAGTAAATATGTTTTCTAAAAAGTAGCAATTCGTTTCCGTTGGAATAATTATATTTAATTATAAATTATTGGGAAAAAGTTTAACTATCATATTATTTATAAGCTGCATACTATATCTATTCTTCTTAACAGAACGTTGGGTATAGAGCAATCAAATATGACACACGAAAGCTCCATGGATATTAATTATATGCTCTCTAAGAAATATTTTTTCAGAATACTACATACTAAAAGCTGCATACTATATCTATTCTTCTTAACAGAACGTTGCGTATAGAGCTATCAAATATGACACACGAAAGCTCCATGGATATTAATTATATGCTCTCTAAGAAATATTTTATCAAAATACTAAATGCATTTCATGAATTAAAAATTGATCGTCGTTTAAATGTTTACCAGTAATAATATAAGAACATATTATCGCTCAAACACCAACCATTATTACACCAATTTAAAATTCAAAAATTAGCTTTTCAGTGTTATCAGTTTTATTTCCGTGCATTTTCCCCCCTTTAAATTGTCATAAAATATTGAAAAAATAGTTTTAAATTCAGTTTTGTAACAATCCTTTCGTTTATATTAGATATTGCGACAAAGAAGTAAGAATGTTAATAATCAACATAAATATTTTAATAAATTCAGTGAGACTTAGCAAAAAAAAAATGTTTTTAAATTGCCTAACCAACATTGGAGACCAGTTTCTTCAACGTGAATTTTGTTTGGCACGTGATTCTGTCTCTCTTACTGCTTACATTTTTTAACAATTTTTCCCTAACCAATTTTTATTATTTCTTTAAAATAAATATACAGAACTTAAAAATTCTCTTACATTCTCTATAATACTGTTTTCGTTTGATGGAACTAACCGACATTAAAATAAAGAATTAAATTAAAATGTCGAACTAAATTTCTGGCTAATTATTTTAATTATAATATTAAAGTGGAGTTAAAAAAGAAAAAAATGCTTGTGCATAAACACGATAGATGTATTGATAGTTGCTTGCGATTGTAAAATTTAAAAATTTTGCTTTCGAGATTAACTAGTTCTAAATTTCTGTATCTATTTCATTCTTTATTAAAATAATATATTCTTCTTGACATCAAATAATAAAATTAAAAGAAGGAGATAGCTATTTCACCTCATTTGGGCATTTATTAACATTAATTATTTATCTATGACATAGAATTTATTATCTAAAAAATAATGATACAGAAATAAGATTGTTCTTTAAAAAAAGAAAAAGTGGCTGTTTTTTATATAGAGTACGAATCAAGTAAGAGCATTTTAGAGAAGCCTATTTTTAATTAAAGGGCTCTTAATTATCTTTTCAGGGGCGAAGGTTTCTAGCCCTAAATAGGTTAAATAAAAATAATCTTCAATTTCCCCCACCCCCTTGTATCAAGCGGTGTTATGTTTGATGATTTATTTAAACAAAGCGTTTTCATTGTCTGATAAAGCAAAGAGATGGCAGCAGGAGCTTTAGCATTTATGAACCATTAATATCGCTTTAGGAAAAAAATAACTTGGTTCCATAAAACAGAGGCGGCGGTAGCAAGGGGAGGGGCAATTTCCCCCCTGTCGGCAGCCTCTTGACCCCTCCTGTCGGCGAGAAATTCAGACTTTCGTTGACAAAAGTGTTCACCATTTCAAAATGGTTGTAGAGAGCTGAGCATTATCGAATATGATTATTTAAAACCCATCTTAAAATTAATATATTGTAAATAATCGAAATATCCAAGATGGTTAAAGTGTTTTGACTATATTTAGCAAAATCGATTGGGGGTAGGTCAATAATCGATAGAGTGGTACGTCAATAATATGCCGCATTTTACGGACAATTTTTGATAGACCAAACAAAGAACTGAATGCAATGGGGATGTCTAAGACGTTAAGTTCGCAGATTTTCAGACATCTGATTCAAATGTCTTTCATTAAGCTTATAATTTGTACTAGTTTTGGCAATATAACCGACAAGGTAACAAGTAAATAAGATATTGGCAAGGTGGTATTCTCATTTTGCTAGCAATTTTTGGTCGGTTGACTAAACTCAATGCGGTGAGTGCCGAAGATGTTAAATCTGCATAAAAGGACTTAAGATGGCAAGAAAGTTGGCGAGACCATACAACCCCACACTTTCCTACTTTCCAAACAATTTAAAAGGACGTTAGGTCTTGAGGAGTACTAGTGTACCAGCCCTAACCAAAAATAGCCTTAATAAGACTCCCTCCCACCTAGATATTCGGTTAGTTGAATGATAATTTTCACTATATCACGGACCATTAAAGATCATAAACTGCCAAGGCCTACATAGTAATGCAAGTATTTAGATCTCTATTACAAACAGCATAAGACACTAGGATGAATTTAAATACACTGGCCACACACACAAGCTGATCAGCAACCATATTCAGCAGTGATTTACTAGGCAATACCCTCAGATCACAAAACAGAACTTAACCTCTGATCGACCGCTTAACAAACAAAAAATAATTCGCAAATTTTGCAATTCCTTAAATACCGTTTCAATTTGTGAATCGTAAGTATCGGTTGTGGTGAATAGCATATAAGCCAGTTAACAACTCTTATACCAGAACGGTCGTTTTGGCTGAATTGTTTAGTTACTGGACTGCTAACCAAAAGGTCCCAGGTTCTATCCCTCACGCATCCCGTACCGCC
Source organism: Argiope aurantia (assembly GCA_026543865.1). Lineage (NCBI taxonomy): Eukaryota > Metazoa > Arthropoda > Arachnida > Araneae > Araneidae > Argiope > Argiope aurantia. The sequence continues at coordinate 438,419 of JAPMOR010008997.1, forward strand.
TCATTGGTGACCTCGGACGATGAACCTTCAACCCTCGTACAGCTGTTGTGGCGCCATCTACCCGCACCTAAAGTCGTCAGACTCACTTGACGCAGCAACCCAAAGTCGCCAGACACACTTGGTGCATTAGCACCCACATTCGCTTGGCGCTATTCAACTGGGTACCGGCAAATTAAGCCAACAACTAAACATCACCACTCAACATCCATATTGTTCGTCTCACTGGAGGGAGAGTACTGTGGTGAATAGCATATAAGCCAGTTAACAACTCTTCTACCCGAACGATCGTTTTGGCGGAATTGTTTAGTTACTGGACTGCTAACCAAAAGGTCCTAGGTTCTATTCTTGCGCATTCGCGCACCGCCTCACGGTTATCTACTATCGCCCATCATCTTTTACCGAAATAACACTAATCTGTATGTTCACGAACACATTTTGACTAATTTATAGACCATGAATAGGGAGTGACTGCAGATTCTGGTGAAAATCCTTGGATATGGATGCTTGAAGAGTTTCTCAATTCGAAAATAATTTGCGCACATATAGGAATCTCTTCTAATTAGAATACTTAGATTAAATATAGTTTGCTTATTTAAGACCGAAATGACGCGGTATTTTTATTCATTTCTGTAAAAATAACCGCCTACAGTGAATTTATCTCGTATTTCGCAACTACCTTATTCCTCTGCCCATGTCTCCGATCATGAAGAAGCTCAACTTAGCACCTTAACATTGGAGCGAGAAAAATATTCTTCAGTTCCCCTTACTGGAACGAATCCTTTTGATATTAGAAGAAAGACCAAGCGCATATCACTGATAATCTTTCTGAATTAGTCCATGAAGAGTATTCCATAAAAATGATACATTACAGATAAGGCCCATTTGAATGACAGACTGGAGAAATTTAATCTAACCAATACGGTGAAGCAACACCAGATTTAAATGCATATGAATCTCAAAAATCAAGCGAAGTTCGTTGTTTTCGCCATGAATTTTATGCTCCAGCTCACTTTAAATATTTTAAATGAAACGTTAGTTTTGGCGTACTTATTAAACAAATTCTACAGATCTTTTTGAATTCATGCATGTATGGTCCTGCATATAAACATTTTAATAAGTGCTTTCGTGAATCCCTCACTTAACCTACTGCAACCAGTCTAGCGGTCGTTTTCCAAAGGCCATTTCAAGGCATCGATTATGTGTCTGTACATTCAATATTACAAAAACGTTCAGATCTGTTTAAATGATCCGAATCCGTAGATGTATGAAGGAATTTGACTTTGTGTGCGAAATTTTTTATGGCTGCAAAAAAGGACTTTAAGCATTCTTTCCTTCCAGATTTCAGCAGCTTGAAATTTATTCACAATATGAATTTAAAGTGCTTTTACTAGATTTTTCAAAATGCATCCTATTATAACAAATATTCACATTTTTGTCGAGGACAATACGTTTGATCATTTTCGATTTCAAATTTTTCTATCCTAACTCCAGAATGTAATCATGATTTATGGTACATATTAAATAAGTGAGTAATCAAAATATATTCCGGCTAGAAGGCTTAATGCCGTATATGCCGTGCCGTGGGTGGCAAACTACTCCTATAAATATAGAAAATATTTCAGACATTACAAGTATAATCCAAAATGTACCTATCAAATGCTGATGAGCAGGGAATGTACTAGAATAATCAACTCTTCGTTCGAAATCGAGAATGGCATTTCCAGAGGTTCAGATTTCGAATGTTACAGTTAACCTTCGAAGGGAACTTTGCAGTGACGAACGATTCTTTAGACGAGTAGACTTTAAGTCTTGCAAATCAACTCCATATTCCAAACAGGTGTCTGCTCAAGGTCTTGTTTAGCCAGAGATGAAATTCCCTTTCACATCTGAAATAAATTTGTATTCTTACAAAACATACATGAAATCCGGATAGTAAATTCAGTCAGTGAAGTATCAGGGCATTGCCCTTTATGCCACAATAGATTACAGTACACTAAGTTATAAATGCCTATCTGTAGATACACGTTAAATATAAAATATTTCATGCAAAGGGTCGTCTCCTTACTTGTATTTACAAGAAAAAGTTTAAATAGCAACATAATTTCGAACTCATCTGTGTTCTCTAGATAGAAACCTAATACATATAACCGTTTTTAATTTTGAATGAACAATTGATAAGTTATATGCTATCCAAAATTTGAATTTCTAATGTTGATGTTAAATGAGAATTTCGGTGTTTTTATACATTTTAAAAAATATAACGAATCGTGCAAATATGGCGCATTGAAATACTCAAACAAGACTAATTCATAATTTTAAATTCACAATTTAAACTTTTTGAATAGATAATCGTTAACACTAAAGCTACCACGAGCGGGTCATTGACCCGCTTCCAATGGCAATTCCAATGTATCGGTGAAATGCCGGTAGGTTTAGTGTTAAAACTATTCATTTTGACACCATGCAAAGGGTCGAGGGATTAGGGAACGAGATACAAAACATCACTCACTATTCGAAATTTACTCCACTTCCGTAGAATAGTTAAGATGCAAAACAGCCAAAATCTTTCAGAATAGCGAGATATTTCCATTTTTGGAGAGTTCAAGTTTGCAAAACGATTCTATCAGGAATTAAAAAATCGTTACAATGTATCTTTCGGAGTTGCTTTAGATTTCTCTTTAAAATAAGTGTGGAAATTAAAGGAGTAAAACTCTATACATGTAACAGATTCTACTCCGATAGTACTTCAAATGATGTCCCTGCGAAACAAATGGGAGACAGTTACAGTTATAATTATGAGTTATTTAAAGAGCATAGAAGCAAGATTCTGCAGAAAGCTTATATAACACGAAATGAATGAATAAAGCATTGAATAAAATACAAAAAACTTAGGATGGATTAGATCTTAAAGTCATAAAAAATAAAACAAAAGTTTCAACATTCCATAATTTTAATTTAATATGCTTTGTGGTAAAGATAAAATACAAAAAAAATCCTTAAATATGTCGTAAGCATCGTTTGATGAAAACGTGAATTTGGAGATCTACATCATGTTTCTAGAAAACTATCCGACTATTCAACTGTTCCAAGAACTTGGAATTTCAGACTGTTTTATTAATATTAATTGCAAAAATTATGTTAAACAATATTTCTCGAAAATGTCATTTCCAACTAACCATATGAAGCATGGATTTGAAGAGAATAAATGCCATAGCTCTTGATCACATACCAATGGCTCCATGTTGATGTAACCAAATAACTACCAATTTGCCAAATGCACCACTTAAACGTCATCGACAAGATTTAATAAGAACGTTACTTGTATAATTCGATTCCACTTAAATTTTGCACTTAATAAACTTTGTGGTGGTATGTAGATTATTATTATCTGTGAAGGAAGCAACAGGACGAATGTTGTTGGAAACATTTCTTTAATAACCACATTCACACACTAAACAATTACAAAAACAAAGACAAGACATTCGCGCGCGCGCTTCACAGTTCAGCATCCCATCTCCTTCTCATTACAATCGCAATGCATCATGGGATTACATATGGGATGGCTTAATCAGGTATCGCCATCTAGTATCCAAAAGAGAAAATAAGTGTAATGCAACTGCTACAACTTCACACTTTAAAAAACTCACATTGTCGGTTATTTGAAACATGAAAATAATGGACATGATTTAAGCGAGCAAGAATTGTCGGAGAAAATCAATGAATTCGTTTTAGAATTTTTCTTATTAGTCTTCTTGGAAAATCGAGTATATTTAACTTGCCCAATTTCTTGAAACTGGCAATTTTATACAGCAGTAATCGCAACTTCTCACAAAGTATATAATTTCAAATATTTTTGTAAGCCAATTATGTTGCATTTAAAACCTCGCCAAAATTTGAATGAAATAGTCATTTATTAACAGTTTTAAAATGATTTCGTCTGAAAAATTCGGTAAAATATAGAAGCAACTAAATACTTTACTTACAACTGTTGAATAAGAATTCGTGCTGGCCATATTTTAAGCCTCCATCTCTTTCAAATAGCTTTCAAGACTCAACTGATGCGTAGTGCATTTCCATCACAGCATTTCCATCCTCCAACTCATACCGAAGCAAACCTGTCGCCAAATCATTCCAAGAAATGCATGTGTGTATTCACATATTCGTTGATGGCATTGATTGGCTGCATTGGGGTTGAGTGAAAACCGGATACTTTCAAAAACAAGAGTATGCATCTAACATTCCGTCTTTGCATCAGAGACAGAACAAATCATTAAGTTAATAATGCTAATTTTCTTTCCATTGATAAATTTAATGTACCCAGTGAGTAAAATCAGTCTACTATTGTATATCATTTTCATTTGGCAAATAACAAACATGACGTTACAGCAGAATACCATTCACTTATTAAAAAAAATTTATTAAGCATTGCAATCGTCAAAAAATTCGAACTCTAAAAATTCGAACAAATCTAAACCTTTCACACCACTTTATGTTCAAAAAACATTTGTGGGAAATGGGACAAAAATAACACAAAACGCCTCGAGATAGGATGCAATTTAGTCCTAACACCAAATGTGGAGATTCCTATTAAATTTTCAGCAAAATGCATTCAAAGAAAAAGTTCCAACTATATATTAACTATGAAACAAAGGGAGATTAATAAAATTCAGAACGCAAATTTAAACTCTTTAGTGTAGACACCTATAAAATTTTGAGTCGGGGTGGAGGGGGCGTCTGCAAGTCTTAAGCGACAGCTCAAAAACAAAGTTTAATGCGGGATTTTGCGACTAAAATTGAAGTTTTGTATCCATCTTGTTTCATTCGGTTGGAAAAAAGAAACATTTCTAAGGCAAAATTTCAATTTTCGGATACTGTTTTCCGCATGCCAGGGGTCAGTCCCCAATAAACTCGCCAAAGATCATACGATCGATTCAGTAAAAATGCTAAATTCATGCCAAAGGTAAAAATTTCCTAAGTATTGCATACCAATGCAATAAAGGGAGATATCTGGGAAAAGATGTTATGCGAGAAAATTGAGGTGATAACTTTCGATGGTTTTATTTAAACACAGTTTAGATAATTAATCAATTTAAAATAGTTATAGAAATCCTTATTACCGTTAGAAATTTAATATATATGTGTGTGTGTGTGTGTGTGTGTGGTATCCTTGTTCCGCGGACCACCAGGCGGCACTGCATCTATTTTCTATCCACCAGCTGACGTCACACGGACATGAGCTTGAGCGAGCGAAAGTGAAACATTAGACTTGGTTTTGATGTGTGGCGTAACTGAATGTCTGCAATGTTAACCAACTTGATGTAAATGGGCAGCAACCGCCCTTTTAACTTTTTACTTCTTTCCTTTTTAATTTTATGTTGTGCCGTCTTTATGTTAGTTTGCCTTCCATTAAATTATGAAATGCACAACTTGACTATTTCATTCGCTTTGGAACTCAGATGGTAGCTAGGCTTCCATCCTACATATATATATATATATACTAAATGTTTCGAGTTTCAATTTCTCTTCAATAAAGTGGATCATGTCCATAACTGCAATGAGCAATTTCTTCATTTTAACATTAAACTAATATCGTTACAACTCACTCGCATGGAAATATAAAAGATAATTGCACAACTAACTGCCAAGTATATCAATATACATTTAAAAAAACGAACAAAAAACGTCGAGTTACCTACCAAGTCCAAACCACGTTCCAAGAAGAAATTTCCTATTGAGGTATTTAAAAGCGACCAGACTGCTCAAGTTCGCTTAAAGCTTATTACCTTCCGGCTGAGTATTTTCTCCGACCTGTTTAACAATCCGATTTTTTTTAATCTTTTATCTGATTTTTTAGATAAGAAAAGAAACAAAAGAGATCAGCCATCAAATTCTGCGCTTTTATACAAATGGTCAAAAAAAAAAAAGTCTGAGAAATAGTTGCTTCTTTTTACTTCACCCGACCGGCCTGTTTCCAAGGAACAAATTTCAGAATAACAGGATGTTATTCTCATTTTACTTTACATTAGCTGCTTTAAACATATAAAAAAGAAACTGAATAAAGCTCTTAGATTTAAATGAGTATTCTAAAATACAGTTTGATTATTTATTTTTTTTTCTAATTAATCAAGCATTTTAAGGTAGGTATTCTCAGTCTTTCTTAATCTCGTCTCACATTTCATTGCAAAAAGATTCCATAAAATTGTGAACTCATAAGTTTTCAAGCCAGTAGCAAGATGAGGAATCGGCGACTTTGTAAATTAAAATACGAGTTCATATTAATCTACAATATTAAACTGAAACAATTTTTCAAACGTTACTACTAGGAATTTTATTTACAGAAATGCTCATGAAAATTGAGATTCATAATTATCATAAAATCGTAATACTAAGAATTATATTTAATTGACAGAATTATAATTTAATTTCATATAATTAGACAGAACTATTAGACAGAATTACAATTATTTTATATTTTATTGACAGAATTTTAATAATAATTATATTTTATTGACAGAATTATTATTATAATACTAAGAATTATATTTGGCTGACATAATATATATCATATAGAAATTATAATGAACTTAAGACCAACAAATAGAAACACAAAGCAACATGCCATTCTATGCATCATACCACGAACCCATCGAACAACACAACTGCCAAAGATTTTTAATACCATTAACCAAATTTCAAATGCATTGGAAATCAGGTTCTAAATGCACAATGCTAATCATACGGATGATCTCTACACATGTGCAAGACATCGACTCTAAAAATTTCAATTACATTTATAGATAGTTTGACATCAAATTTTATTTTACGAAGTATGAAAATTGGTCGAATTCGTCGTAACTATAGAATATGTATGAAGGAAAATAATAATGAAAAAAAACGTTCCGTCCAGACTCGAACTTAAAACGGCCAAAAATGGACCACAAGAAGCTTGCCATTCTAGGCACCATGCCACTCATCCACCGAATTGCTCAGCAGTGTAAGGTTCTTAATACAATTTACAAAATTTCAGTTGTGGTGGAAATCTCGTTCTAAATGCACAATGCTAAGAATACATATGATCTCTGCGCATGTGCAAGACATCGACAGTAAAAATATCAATTAAATTTATAAATATTTTTAAATAAAACTTTACTTTAAGAAGTATGAAAATTGGTTAAATTCATTGTAACTATAGAATATGTATAGAGAATAATAATAAAAAAAAATAATGAAAAATAATAAAATGTTTCTTCCTCATCCAGACTCGAACTTAAGACGACCAAAAACGGACCCCAAGAAGCTTGCCATTCTAGGCACCATGCCACTAACCCGACGAATCGCGCAACAGTGTAAGGTTCTTAATACCATTAACAAAGTTTCAATTGTGATGGAAATTTGGTTCTAAATGCACAATGCAAAGAATACCTATGATTTCTGCGCATTTGCACAACATCGATACTAAAATTTTCAATGAAATTTATAGATATTTTGAAAACAAATTTTATTTTAAGAAGTACAAAATTGGTGGAATTTATTGTAACTATAGAATATGTATGGAGAAAAATAATAATAAATCGCTAATTGTGAACCACACGCTAGCCAAGTCGCGAAGAAATTGGTGGAATTCTGCATTATTTCGCAATTTTCCGCTGGCGTCCGGCTAACGGAAAAGTACTTGGTTTCCTCTCCCCTCCAAATTTGTGATGTTTCAAATTTCTGATCTTTTGAAACCATTCTGTGGACAATTATTTTGTATCTTTTACGTCTATGTTAGTATCTAAGAAATGCAAACAACTGAAAAGATGAAATAAAGCATACTATTTCATAATCAGAACTGTGGACCTGCATCAAATTTTGAACCACTCTTTTAAAAAGTTTTCAATTTATCGGTTTGTATTTTTTCCGAGTATACGTGTGCAATGTTTATAATTTAAAACCAGCAAATGCGACAAAAGAAACGTTTCATAATTCAGATAAATAAAATTCTGTACGTAATTTTGGCGTAAAATCTTGTCGCGCTTATTATTTTACTAGCCGCCTTTGGCGACCAGCCGGTTAGCCAGTATTACCGCTCGCTACAATTTTCAATTAAATATTTTAAGTAACTGGTCTCTTAAAAGATTCTCAAACAAAACATTTTTAATCTTCAAATTTTGATAGACATACCAAACTTGTACTGTTGTTTAGATCGTTTCGTTCAATTTACTATATATATTTTGCTAATTTGTTGTCATTTCCGGTAAAACGTCAACTTTAATTTAAAGTGAAAATGATGAAATTGCAATTAATAAAAAGATATTTTTTAATAAAACCAAGCGTTTTATTTTATTTATCATCTTTATTGCTATTTATTTATTACTATTATTATTGAATATGAGTATTGCAAACAGAATATCTCGGTATTTAAGTCTTATGTGAACTACAAAATATTTTTGATAATTTATGTAATATCTCAAAGAATAATTCAACAAAAATTTCTCAGATTTAGCATAAAATTCAGTTTTTAGTTTTGCTTTCAAAAGGATTGAAATGAAATCAATAATAATATTTTGTTCCGGCCTATAAACATATTTCAAAAATTATGAAATCTAAATTTAATGCAGTAAGGTATCATATTCTGAGAAATATTCTAGACACGCCAAATTTTAAATAAATGAATGAATGTTTCTATTTTCCACAATCAACTAAGACTTATTTATGAAGTTTTGAATGTTAAAAATTTAGAAAAACTCAACATTTTCATAATCTTAGGCCAATTAATCTTAAGAAACCTGCGCGCTGATTGGCGTATTTTCTTTGAAAGGATCGATGGAAAATCTAAAATTATCCTTTTTTTTATTGAATAGTGATATTCAAATTTTCATAAATCAGTCAGTTTAAGTGATCGATTTAGTTGATTGGAAATTAACTCTTTTTATTTAAAATATTATTGTTTCAAGAACATTTTGTTATTCGTGATTTCCACAGCAGAAGCTTTAAGTAAAATCAAAAATTCGTTATTTATTAGAGCATTTATTGAATTAAATAAAATATAATCATTTTCTATTTAAACCATTTTAGTATATCTGTTGTGTTTGTGCGTCAACAAAAATAGAATACAGACAAACTTATTATGAAACTAAATCTTATTACATTGTAGATAATATTATCAAATTTACATCAACTTATTTTCATTCAAAATTCTAGCATCGTTTTTAAACAACAAATTAAAAGTTCCAAAAATATCACTTTTGCCAATCTGAATTTCACAGCTATTTACAAAATAAAATTTATAATTATTAAAATAATCGTTTGCTACTTTTAAATAAAATATTTACGATTTATGTCGCAACAGATCTGTGTCTTACTAAAGGTTTACAAATTAGCTGTGTGGCCCTGATTTGAATGGATATCCTGTTCACATTAAAGAAAACTTGCCTTAAAATAAAACTGATTTATTTTGATTAATAATATAGAGAGTGTAAAAGATCATAAAATAATTTTTCTTGAATTTATTTTTTAGAAAAAAATAATGCTTCTTATTTGTTTCATTTCCTACAGACGATTTCATTTCCAAAAAGATTTAATTTATTTTTAATTGGAGCTTTAATCAATGTGATGGCAACACTTTGAAAAAAGCTATTTTTTTCCCAGGAATGCGAAACGTTTATTTTTATTTTGTACGAAAGAAATTGTTTAAAAATAGAGTTAAAATATTTATTTAAAAATTCATTAAAAACAGAAATTTAATTTTGATGTTAAAGCTTTGGTAGCATTTAAAAGATAAATTTTTTATCTTTAACTTGATGTAAAAATCTTTTTTGTGCGGTAATATATTCGGAAGTTATAGCAGAAACACGCCAAAATTTCGCTTAATTTTTAAATAAATA
>JAPMOR010008997.1:448384-487525 GCA_026543865.1 Argiope aurantia
ACACACATTGAGCTTTATTATAAGTATAGATTTCCCTACAAATGTTGTATCCTATTAGTTGATATACCTAGCGATGCTGGATTAAAGTCTTTTGATGTATAACATTTTAGCATAAAAACTTGTACAAAATATAATAATTTACAAAATTCTTTTATCATTCCAAACTCTTTATCGTCTACTTTTAATTAATGGTTGGTGCATAATTATCAGGCGTTTTTAAACGATACCGTCAGATGTTTTTGAACACTGTTTATTATGAAATTTGAAACATAAAAGTTCAACAGTAACATTTTTAAATGATTAATCCGGAGTGTAGTTATCATCTACTTCAATAACTACTCCCCATTTGCTTGAAGACTTTTGATTCCATTCGAATTGTCAAGCTTTCGTCCCCTTCCACGGTTGTCAGAAGTGCCTGGTCGTCGAAAGTCGATGATATACCTCTTCCCATCTTATCTTCCATGCTAGATTTATTTGAAACGAGCAAACCCTTTCCTGCACCGACTTTTGCTGACTGTGCTCTCACCGAAAAATCTTTGAGATCGCGAAATGACTGCACTGCTTTCCACCCTTTCTCAAAGTTTAATTTTCAAAAATTAAGTTTCGCAATTTAAAATTTGAAAGAATTCGGACTATTTACTTAGAAGTGGATGCCGAACATGTGAGAATATGTACATGCATACATAGCCACAACTATTTTTATTTGTGTTAAAAAGAATGTAAAAGAAGACAACCAAGATCCGTGCTTAATTTTCTTTATTATGCTACTAATGAAGAGTATACCTATCTGGCTTTTTATAAGTCCTTAATTATTTTCGAAGAAATGGGTGACGTTGCATCTAGCAGGAATGAAAATTACCATGTGAAGAAAAAGAAGAAACGTTACAGTATGTCAAGAATAATACCAATTACCCCCTTAAAAACATAAGTTTGATATAATTTAAATTCAAAACTTCTTACAGTCGGTTTCAGCCACAAAAATATTTTGCAGATTATTCTTATTTTCGAAAATAGCCTCAAAATTGGTTATAAAAATTATTATTAGATTTTTGATAAGCTTTAAGTTAATTTTGATGGATATATTTTGTTCGAGTGTTTATTAATTTATAAAGACATTAAATTTAAATATAAAGCCAATTTTCTCAAATACATGTTATTCTATTCCTTCATAAATGAATTGACTTATCCTTTGATTGAATGCTGAAAAATAAAGCCCAGATTAAAGAGTCAATTATTTATTTATATAACACAGGTGAATACTCTTCAAATTATATCTCTTTATTACTGAATTCAGAAGAATTTGGTACCGTAGGAAAAAAATATGAAATAATTAAATTAAATAAATTAAATATTTTACACTGAATATAATCTCTTGAAATTTTTTTAATCATTTTTGTTATCAATTTTCTAAATCCTAATATATTAAAGCTTTCAATATAAAATTGAATAGTATTATTTTTAATTCGAAACTTTAAAATTATTATTTTCTATTAATTTAAAAACTGCGAATGTCATTAAAACGCTTCGATATATTTTTTTTGGTTTATCGGCAATATAAAATTTTCTCTAAAGTGATCCTTCAGACAAGAATTAAAAACTATTTTATTGTTATAATTCAACAGTGCACACCTATGTTTAAACAGTGATTGTTAAAATTCAATATTTGTTGTTAACAATACTTGAAATTATTATTGATGATATATCAATGCAACTATAATCTAACAATATAATATTATTTGCTTGTTCGCATTCAAGCGTGGTGAACTTGAATTTGTTTGTGATTTCATCAAGTGAATTTAAATCATTGAAACTGCAGAGATTGCTATTGGTCCTTGTGCTTTTATCCATTTTGTGCCAAGTCTGTTTTAAATAATTTGCCTAGAATTTTTCAATTGCCTTCACTTTATTCAATACGCAATTTATCGCGTCATCATGGGCAACTCGAGCATGAAAAACAGGAAAAGAACTGATGTTTCTGTGCAAACAGATTATCAACAGAAACAAACAACCAAACATGCTTCAACTTTGACTGATATTTATGGCTCTGGCGAAACTGGAGTGTATGTGTTTGATGTTGATTCTGCACAGTCGGATTTTGAAGATATAAAGACTAAATGTATTAGACCTGGTAATAATCCTTTCTTGGACAATTTTGCTGCGTCCCCAATCGAATTAAAAGCAACTAATCCATTTTTGGACAATTTTGATGATTTTGCAGATGTGAAAAAAGAAACAAATCCTTTCAAAACTGATATTTATTCGAATGAGAAAACATTTTTTTTATATTAGGAAGTTAATGAACCTCCAGAAATAGATCCATCCTGGTTTGAAATGGAAGAACCTGAATTGATAGAAATATTTGAAAACTCCAAAAATATCTTCAGTGTTCTTGACAATCCTTCGGAAAACGATTTTGCTACAAATCCATTTTTGGCAAGAAATCCTTTCGAACTAACAAATAAAAACCCGTTCAAAGAATAAATCATCACAAATAACAATCCCTTTTTTTGGTATTTCAAATGAGCAAAAAATATCTGAATTTAATATTTGTTCATTTTCAAAGCAAGATAATCTTAAATTGGTGGCATCACGTATCAACTATTATTTGAAACGTAAGGTGAACAAGGTTGCGTCTTGGTTGAAGTCAAGAAATTTGGTTACCAATTCACCATGTTATTTGAAACTAAAGTAGTAACATTATTGGCGGACAATAGTGAACATTTACTTTTACATGTGTTTTTATGCATATTTACAATCTGACAATAATGGTGTTGAAATAATTGTGGCAATTTTAAACAATTTTTTTTTAAAAAAAAATGACAAAATGTTATTGAATTAGTTATGAGCTAACTTTTCAAGAACTGGGAGAAACATTTTACATCATCATTAGTCCTTCAATAGCTGAAATAGAACACTTAATTGATTCACTGCTCTGTTCTACCAATATTCTAAAAAAGTCATGTAAATCATTCTGGAACAACCTTTTCGAGAAATATACGAACACTTAGTTTCTTCGAAGATTTCTGAATTTATGTACTACCTGACAAAAGCTGAGATGAAAGGACTTATGGATTTAAAAGCACAAGTTCAACAACCTGCTAAGAATCTTCTTGTCCTAATGGGCACTAGTAATCATTGTATATATTGTACATATTGTATATATTATTTTGCTTTTTTGTGTGTTTGTTTTTTCATATTTCACCTGCGGACTCTTATTTATTATTAAAATTATGGCTTTTATATAATGGATATGCGCTATGTGTATTTAATATGCATGGCATGATAAAAGTAAATTGCAACTGTTATTACTGATACTTGATTTGAAAACTTTCCCGACTATGACTAATACCTCACTGAGGTTAACACCGATTACGACTTCGGACATCGGCAAATTTCTGAGAAGACGGAGAATCAAGACTACCATCACATTAGTGTCATCTTTATGGCTACAGACACTCTTTAATTTATTTCCTAGAGATTGCTGCAAACTTACCATTTTGCCTATGTCTTCTCGGTGACTCAGGACTCTTGTTGACTCATCTCTCAGTGACTCTTGTTTCCTCATCTCAGAGGCTCAAGGCTTATCAACACATTCTGCTATTTCGATGGTTCCACAGTTTCCATCAAGCACAGTTTAAAAACGTACAATCTCGTTCTGTCAATTGGTGGTTCCAGATTTAGAATCTCGTTTTGTCATCTCGGTCTTGCAGGACTTTCCTAAACGCTCTGTCACCTCGACGGTTCCTGATTCATCATCTTAGTCTTTCATCTCGACGGCTCCAGGAATGTTCTGTCCTCATGGCTCTTCTATAACCATCCCGGCGACTCCAAAAAGAACCTGTTTCCTCATGATTTAATAGAATAAAGACTTTTTTATGTAATAGTCAAAATTTCCAATAGCCTTGTTATGATCTTCACACAAATAAAATTTTAGGCTTCAATTTTATGTCTCATTATTTATTGAAATGTTTTTTAATTCACTGTTGTTGGGTTTTTTTTTTTGGTTTTTTTTGCATTTTATAAAATATAACTAAAAATATAGTAAAATTCCGGTTATTATATAATTAAAATATCTTGTATAAGTATACACCTGTGACTTGTACTGTATAAGTAAGTATATCTTGTACTGTAAAAGTATATAAATATGAAAATTTCATTCTCTTTCTCAGACCATTAAATAATCAACATTTTAAAATGTATCTTAGAAAATTGCAGCTACCCCTTAATAACCCAGCTGAAATTTCCTTTAATTTTTAATTAATTAAAATTCTAATTCAAAATTCAAAAAAAAAATCGTTCCGAAGTACACATTCCCGTTCTCCAAGGTATGCACATGAAGAATTTCATAGCTGTAGATCGTATGGTCTGGCCTGTAGAGCGCCAACACACACACACATACACACTTTGAGCTTTATTATAATTATAGATTATTCTTTTTATTATTATTATTATTATTATTTAAATAGAAATTTTACAATTAATACGAATATGACCACTTTTCCTATTTCATGAAAGAAAACGTCCTCAAAACATCTATAAATTTAATTTAAATTTTAAGTGCGGAAATCTTGCACATGTGCAGATTTCTCCGTATTCTTAGCATTGTGCTTTCAGATGAGATTTCCATCGCATTTGAGACTAATCGTATTAAGAATCTAAAACCGTAGAGCTGCTGTAGAAATGTGTGGCCTGGTGGATAGAAATAGGCATGGTGCTTTCTGCCACGTTTTGCTCCTGTACTTTTTGCTCTCCATTTCGAGTCTGGAACCCTATTAATAATTTTTCTATGTTTTTATTACTTTTTATTTTTTATTATTATTTAATACAGTTACTACGAATTCGACCAATTTTCCTACTTCATAAAAGAAAATTTGACGTCGCAAAATATATAAATTTAATTGAAATTTTAAGTCCCGAGATCTCGCACATGAGCAGAGATCCTTCGTATGCTTAGAATTGTGTTTTCAGACGAGAAGAGGCAGTGGTGGCCTGATAGTAAGGTCTCTGCTCGTGAGTCGATGGGCTTCAGGTTCGAGACCCGATTCCACCGTATACCAATTGTGTAAGGGGACCTGTTGCATGCTAAATAAGCGAAGCCAAACGTCCTCCTGATGGTGTGGCGCGGTGTGGAGAGGGAGGTGCCAACTCAGGCGTCGTCTACGTCACCTGACCGCGATTCAAAATTAGGAGTTCCGTTAAAAAATCGCTCTAGTGTTGATTTAATATCGGGACGTTAATATAACTAAACTAAATTTCAGACTAGATTTCCGTCGCATTTGAAAATTCTTAGTGGTTAATCGTATGAAGAATCTTAGACTTTGCCACTGTAGTAGGAATGCGTGACCTAGTGGATAGAACAGCATGGTGCGTATTGCTATTTCGAGTCTCGAACTCATGAATAATTCTTCAATATTTTTGTAATTTTTTTTTTTTTTTTTGAAAAATGCTTATTATTATTTAAAGGCTAATTTTACTGTTACTATTAATTCGACCGATTTTCCAACTTCATAAAAGAAAAATTGTCGTCAAAACACTATAAATTAATTGAAATTTTAAGTGCCGAGATCCTCCACATGCGTAGGGATCATCCGTATTCTTTGTGCTTTCGAATGAGATTTCGATCGTATTTGAAACGTGAAGTGGTTAATCGTATGAAGAATCTTAGACCGTCGCGTGGCAGTAGAAATGTGTGGCATTGTGAAAAGAACGGCCTGATTCTTTAAATTCCCTTCTGTTGGTCTCCATTTCGAGTCAGGAAGCCGACAAATAATTTGTTCCATATTTATTTATTTTTTTCATTATTATTTAAAAATTAATTTTACAGTTATTACAGATTCGACCAATTTTCCTACTTCATAAAAGAACTTTTGACGTCAAAACATCTATAGATTAAATTGAAATTTTAAGTGTTGAGATTTAGTACATGCGCAGAAATCATCCATATTCTTAGCATTGTGTTTTCAGATGAGGTATCCTTCGCATTTGAAACTTGAAGTCGTTAATGTTATTAAGAATCTTATATCGTGGAGTTGCGACAGGAATCTGTGGCATGGTGGAAAGAACGACATGGAGCCTTCTATTTCTTTTTGTTAGTCTCGAGTTCGAATCTGGGAGCCGACGAATCATTTTTCTATATTTTTGTTCTTTTCTTAATTTTTTTCATTATTATTTAAATACTAATTTTACCGTTACTACGAATTCGACCAATTTTTAAGCTTCATAAAAGAAAATTTGGCGTCAAAACATCTATAAATTAAACTGAAATTTTAAGTGTCGTGATGTTGTAAATAAGCAGAGATCATATGTTTTCTAAGCATTGTGCTCACAGATGAGATTCCCATCGCATTCCATACTTGAAGTTGTTAATCGCATGAAGATTCTTAACCTGTGGAGCTGCAGTAGGAATGTGCAGCATGGTGCATAGAGTAACATGGTACTTTATGCTTCTTTTTTTTTTTTTTTTTTTTTTTGTTTTTGTTGGCATCCAGTTCGAGTCTTGAAGCCGACGAATAATTTTTTTTGTTTTTTTTATTCTTTTTTTCGTTATTATTACATAATAATTTTACAGTTGCTAGGAATTCGATCAATTCTCCTACTTCGTAAAAGAAAATTTGACGTCAAAACATTTTTAAATTTAAATGAAATTTTAAGTGCCGTGATCTTGCACATGAGCAAAATATACTTAGCATTGTGCTATCATATATTTTTGACTATTTTCCCCATTTTTTTCTCTAAAATTTCCTTCATTTTTCCCGAAAATTTTCACAATATTTCCTATTTTCCCCTAAAATTTCCCCTATTTCTCCCTGATATTTCCACTATGTTTGTTAAGATTTCTCCCTATTTTTCCTTACAATTTTCCTATTTTTCTTTAAAATTTACCCTATTTTCCTCTCAAATTTTCACTATTTTTTTTCTATTTTTCCTTAAAATTTTCCCTATTTTTCCTTAATATTTTCCCTAATATCTACCCTATTTTGCACAACATTTTTCCTATTTTATGTAAAATTTCTTTTGTTTTTCACTAAAATGTTCACTATTTTTCCATGAAATTCTCCTTATTTCACCCTGAAATTGCCTCTGTCTATCTTAAGACTTCTCCCTGTTTTCGCCAAACATTTTCCTATTTTTCCCTAAAATTTTCACTGTTTTCCCTAAAATTTCCATTCTTTCTCCCTGAAATTTCTTCTATGTTTCATAATATTTCTCGCCATTTACCCTAGCATTTTTCCTATTTCCCCCTTAAAATTTTCCCTATTTGTCCCTAAAATTTTCCCAATTTTTAACTTTTTTTTCGTTAAAATTTTCACAATTTTTTCCTATTTTTCCCTAAAATTTCCCCTATTTGACCCAAAAATTTTCACTATTTTTTTTCTATTTTTCCCTAAAATTTTCCCTATTTCTCCTTTAAATTTTTAGAGATGCATAATCCACGATTTTTTGAATAACAAATAATTTTGCTATTGTTATTTTTAAATATTTGTTCCAAATACCTGTTATTTCAATCATATTATTAATTAAAATTTTTTACTTAGTATTAAATATAAAATTTATTAATTTTAATTCATACTTACTTTACTTATTTAAGTAACGCGTGATTGAATTAATTTATCTATTTCAACTTACTTCTGAAATTTGACTTTTTTTTTCAAAACTATTTATTTAATTTCTTTATTGGAGTAAACCATTTTCTGAAAAATTTGAATTAAATATATATGCCATTTCTTTAAATTGTTTACTTTAGTTCTCTATTCTACCAATAGATGGCGCCAGCAGTAAACAGAATATATGCAATCAGTCATGTCACAAGCAATTAAAAATGATTTGTATGGAATATTGCATCATCAAATGCGAATATGGGAAAGTAAAGGTCACTCTCATGAAGTGGAGCGGTGACTTAACACTTTCCAGTGAAGTTACCGCTCCGATAAATTTCAGTGATAGGCAATTCAATGATACGATAATTCCAAGAATAAGTGGTCCGTTCACTTTTCAACCCATTCACAGATTTCTCCTTTTCTGTTTCGTTCGAGAGCTTCCATTGGACAGATCGAATCGATTGTTACTTTCCAGGGAAGTCACCGCTCTGGTAAATTTCAGTGATATCGTATCGATTGTTACTTTCTATCGTGATCCAAAACCTGTAATCGAAATATCACCAGTAAGATCGTAGCAAGGATTTGAATCACATCCCTCTTTGAAAAGTATTGATCACTGGTATTTGTGACTTTATGATATTGGTTACGTAATAACCGCTCGTAAAATATTCGTCATCCTAGAAATTTCCTCTATTTTTCTTAAGATTTGTCCCCATTTTTCCTATTTTTCCCAAAGAGTTCTCTTATTTTCCCCTTAATTTTTCACTATTTTTTCCTATTTTTCGCTAAAATTTCCCTTATTTCTCCCTGAAATTTCCTCTTAATCAAATAATAATCATTCTAATGAAATAATAATCAAATTCCATTAATTTTAAAACATTGTTATTTTGGTTGCTGGCATAAATTATAAAAATTACATTTCGGTTCATATTTATTTAACTGTGACTCTTGCGGTATTATTTAAAATGTAAACAAACACTAGTAGTAGTATGATGCAACCGAGTTCAAAACTTCAGTTTTTGAATAAAGCTGTTAAGTTATAGAATTAAAGACATGTAGCACAAATTTTAATTTCCACTCTCATACTATACACTGATTTTAAAATGTCTAGTGTATTACAGATTATGCGCTACCTATAAAAAAATTAATTAATAAAAGAATTAAATTGTTTTTATTACTTTTTTTTAAAAGCCTGGCCTTTCTATATCTGCATTTCATTTAAAGTGAGCTTCTTATTACTTGAGTAAATAATCAATTCTCTCTTTAAATACGTCAAAATAACTGCAATTAGAATAAAACAAATATGTACAATTTGTAATCTGAGATATCTGTAGATTTTAACTTCTTACCTTTTTTTTTTGTTTGTTTTCTCAGAAAAAAATGTCTAGTGCTGTGAAAAAGATTGTTTGTGCCATGTCAGGTGGTGTTGACAGCTCAGTTGCAGCTTTATTGCTTAAAAATAAAGGTAATTTATTATTATCTTAATTCTTTTATTAATCACATGGTAAGAAACTTTTGTAATTTCAAACCTAACTATTTTAATTGCACTAAATTCTCTTTTGTATTTATAAATTATATAAGATGTTAAATCTTTATCACTTTTCAGAAATGGAATATCAATGTTTTTAATGGTGGTGTAAAATTTTGAGAGGAAACTTGTACTGACTCTTGTATTAATTTATGTAAACTGTATCAAATGTTCCTAAATTATTTAAAGTAAGGTGTAGAAGAGATATAAAACATTAATAGAATTTCAAATATATAATGATAATTAATAAGAAAACTTTAAAATTAAGTTAGATTTAAATGCCTATAGTAGTTGATATTTTGTATATATATATATATATTGGAATGGTAAACATATCAAATTTACAAATTATGTAGCTAACTAAAGTATGATATCACCTTCTTTATCATCATAGATTCTTGGAAGTCTTGTTTTTTATAAAATATTTAAATGTCAATTGAGAATGATTTTTTAAACCATTATGATTCAGTAGCTTGTCATTAAAATAAACATGGTTTGTTTGGTTAAAAACTCAATTTTTTTCTTTTACTTTTTAATTTGATGCATTTTTCATAAGCATTTGTCAATTGTTATATGCTCCTGAAAATATTCAGACTCAATTTAAAACATATTTACATCACAGTTATGCAGAATTTATAAATATTGTTTTACATAAATCTGAGTACTATATAAATCAGTGAAGTAAAAAGAAAAAAAAAAGGATATATATGACTAAAATTGATCGTATAAAAGAGTCTTAGATGCAAGCTATCAGACAACTCTGTATCTCGAATATTTATTTTAGTTTGGCTCAAATCCTATTGAAGTGGAAGGAATGCTCTTGCGATAGAGGAAAAATTAGAGGCACAAAATGACAAAAGTAATTTCAGACTGTGTATAAAGTATGGAGTCCTCTTGTTGGAAAGCCATTTTGATGGGTTTTTGTTTTATAATCGGTGGTAAAATACAGTTGATGAACTGTTATTATGATTTTTATCTACTTTCATGTATGCACATGTGGCCATTCATAGTTTCAAGCAGGTCATAATTCTATTAGAGCAAATATTAAAAATTAAGATTTTATTTAATAAAGTTCTTGCTTAAAATAAATAAAAAAAGGTCAAAAAGATGAAATGTTCTTTCAATTGTTTTATCAGCAAAATATGCACTTATATTTAACTAAAATAGTATAAAAAATGCATTTTCAATGAAATAAATATTTCAAAGACTGAAAGGAATAAATATATTTTTAATGGTATTTTATCAAAGCTATGTTCTAATTCGATTTAAATGTCTTTGAAATGCCCGAGGTTTCTTAATTTCTGAGAAAATAACAATTGGTAATGGAGATTTTGGTTAAACACTAAAATGAAACTTGGTATACATTTTATATTTGGAGTTCTTTTAGATAGCTAAAGAACTCGGTATTTTTCAGAAAGGCATAAAATTCTTATGAAAATTCAGTTTGTGTGCATGAAAGTATTTCCAGTAAATTAGCTTCTAATTGGAATTACAAAATAATATACAATTCTGTTCAAAATAAATTTTTATAGAGTAATAAGACAAAATTAATAATAAATAATTAAAAATTATCAATTCCTGAAAGATTTAAAAAATTATATAGTTTTTAATTTTTTTAAAAAGTAATATATTTTATTTTAGAAGTTTTTAAAAAGATATTTGACATATTTTTATTTTAATATATATATATAAAAAAGTTTATTTCCTTAAGTAAATAAATAATTCATAAAAAAGTTTAATAGAATCCATCATCCCCTTAGCTTACAAGAATTAAATTGTGATAATGTGTTAATTAATGAATAAACGATGGCTTAAATATAATCATCAAAACAAATGCCCTTTTATTTTATTATTAAACATTATCTGTTTTGAAAATTAATTGAAATCCCAGTACTTATAAAATGGGCAGTACTATTAGCAAATAACTTTTCCTCAGTTAAGATTGGAATTTTAATGCTGAATGTATTTTTAATGTGCTAAAATGAAAAACTTTTATGAAGTTATAATTTAATATTTAAAATATATATTCATATTTAAAATGTCCATAAATTATTTAAATTTACATTGATTAATTATATTTATTTAAGGTTTTCAAGTGCTAGGTGTCTTTATGAGAAATTGGGATATAGCTGATGAAAAAGGTTACTGCCAAGCTGACCATGACAAAGAAGATGCTGAATATGTTTGTAAAAAAATTGGTATTCCATTATTAGAAGTAAATTTTGTCAAAGAATACTGGAATAATGTTTTTAGGTTTGTATTATTTTAATGTGGAATTAATGGATGTAACACTAATTGAATTAATTAATGCAATATCATGAATATATAGATTATTCTGTCCTAAGGTGCATGTTGGTCATCAATTTATCTATAATTCACATTATAATTTAAATTTTATTCTGAATAATTCATTATTTCCTAATTTAATATGATTTGTGTAAGTATTCATTGGAAACAATGAATTATTGAAGATTTTGCTCTTATTGCTAATTTTTATTGTGCCTAATTTTTAATGAATATATAAAACATTGAAGCGTTAAGAAATAAATTTTATAGTGTAGAAACATATAAAATGGCATCTAAATAATTTGTTCATATACATTCTTACTGAAAAATTAATGTTTAACTAGATGTGCAAGGATAATGTTGTAAATATTTTGAATATTTTGTAATTCTAAGCATAATTCTCTGTTATAAAAAGAAGTAATTCAAAATCTCTTTGGTATAGCAGCTAGTTTTATGTTACTTATAATTTATTATAAATAATTTAACAAATACTTGGATGTTATTGCCTTCATAATTTCTTTCAATTGGCATTTATTATAGTCTGTGTATTTTCTGTAGGTGGTTCAAGGTCACATTTTCTACCTCGTTATTGGTTGTCTGGTACCAGTAATGCAGTAGAAAATGTGACCTTGAACCACCTACAGAAAATACACAGACTATCATGGAATTAACTCTGAACTGCATGTATAAATTGAATTTTTGACTTCTGATGGAATTTTTTTTAAAAAAATTGGCAATCTGTTGATAAATAGTTTATGTAACTTGAAATGTATGAATCATAATTTTTAAATTCCAAATCAATGAATTAAAAAAAAATTTAAATTTTTTTTTATTGATTTTGAAATATACTAAAAAATTTTGAAATGTACTAAAAATTATTTGAAATGTACCTAAATTTAAAGTGAAAAATTATATCCTGACTTTTTCCTTTTAGGATTTTAAGAATTTTTAGTAGATTTTTTTTTTTATTGCTCTTGTTTGTTTGCACAAGATACACACTAACACTTTTTTTTTATATCTTCATAATATTAGGACATAGGAGCAATATCATATAATATTTTGTGCTAATTGGATTTCCTTCCCCCCTTTTATTGGTATTATTTAATATGTTATTAAAATTTAATATATGAAAATAACACTTTTGTTTTCATTCTTATCCATTAAAAAAGTATCCTGAAGTATGAAATAAAATAGTCATCAATATTATAAAATCTTTCATTTAATAATTTAATTTTATATGAAATTACTCTTTATATTTTCTTTTTACGAGCTTCATATTTGAAACAATCATTCTATGTGAGGGTTGTTTTGAAAAGCTCATGATGAAATCTTTTGATTCTGTTATTTTAAATATATATTTCTACTGCAAATGCTTTGAATTTGGATTGACATTAATTATTTTTTTTAATTTAAAACTGCTAAATTATTCCATTTATTTGTGCAAATTTGAAAATTAATAATTTTACTATATAAAAATATTTATATTTATTGCTTTTAAAATACAAAAAAAAATTGATTAACATTGAAATATTTTTTCTTTTTTTAGCTACTTAATTAATGAATACAAAGCTGGATATACACCCAATCCAGATATTCATTGCAATAAAAAAATAAAATTTGATTTGTTTTTCAAACATGCCTTACAAAAATTAAAAGCTGATGCTGTTGCAACAGGACATTATGCTCGAATTGTCTGTTCATCAGATTCATCTCAGAAAAGTGAGTTAAAAGAAAGAGAAAAAAAAATTTAAATATTGCAAATTTTTATGATATACTTCATGTTTTAAATTGTAGATATGAATATATGGTTTATTTTTTAGAAGATATTATGCTTTTATTTATTTGTAATTATTAAATTTGTAATAAGTGCAATTAAATCTCATTTAATCATGTTAATTTTGCTGCTTGTTAAGTCATGATGATTATGTTTGCAACATAATATTAATTGCTCTTCATTTAAAACCCATGACATGCTACAGAAATAGTGGTTTTTCTAAAGACAGTCTTTTTATCCTCTTTGATGTGATAAAAAAAATTGATTCTCTCAATATCTATTTTAATTGACAATTGTTCCTATTAATTTAGTGTTCACCAATTTTTTTATTCAGAAGCAATTCCCATTCTTAATTAATATGTTTTTATAATTAAAATAAACTGTTACTTACCCTTTGTATTTAATTCATCTTTTGCTCAGTTTATATATGTGTGTGTGTGTGTGTGTGTGTGTGTGTGTGTGTGTGTGTGTGTGTGTGCGTGCGTGCGTGCGTGCGTGTGTGTCAATTCATGCCTAGTTAAAATAAAGTTTTAAAAAATTCAAATAAGCCTGACAAGTACCATCTGCTTCTTTCTATATATATGCTTCCTTACAAGGTCATATATTTCATTCAAAGCTGCAAAAATTATCTTGTATTTCCAAATTGCTGTAAATATGCAAATAAAATAAACGGAGGAAATTTTTCTTGCTAAAATTAATTGCAGCAAATTTTCGTGTTTTAAATTAATTTAATTTCATTTCATTTTAAAAAGGAGCAATGCAAAAAAAAAATTATTAGCATTTATATTCTCATTTATATATAAATATGTGTAAATGTATTTATTTATTTTTTAGTTCTTTAAGTTGAATCAAGTACTAATCAAGCATTGTAAATTGAATGACATTACAATATTATGGCTCATTTTTTAAAGAAAAATTTAGATTTCAGGCTATTGAAAGGAATTGATAAGCAGAAAGATCAGACCTTTTTCTTGTCCCAAATTCCAAAGTCTTCTTTAGAAAAGTGCATTTTTCCTGTTGGAGAGATGACTAAAGATACAGTTAAAAAGCTTGCTGCTGATGCTGGTCTTGATCGTATTGTTAAGAAAAAAGAGGTAAGTTTTCAATATTTGTTGAATAAATTTTTATCATGGAATTTTTTATATTTTTAAAAATAAAATTTCAGAATAACATAAAATTAATTTATAATATTAATAAAACATGCATAAGTAGTATTTAAGACAATATTAATTTATTTTATAATATATCTTGGCATGCCATAATTTGTAACCCATTGAATCTTAATAAATTATTTGCTAAATAAAATGATTTGCATGGAAATAATTTAACTGTCATGGTTGTATATTGAGTAATAGAATTATTGATTTTTAAAAAATAAATATTTAATTTCCATACATTTTATCCAGATTTATTTTAATAACAAGAAAATTTTATATTTATTTTTCTTCTTCTGTCAAGATAAAATGCATGATGTTTTTTTATAATATCTACTACAATAATTTATTTCTTGCTATTTATGTTGTGCTTATTATTTTCATAAATCAGAATTTTCCATGTTATAGAATAGATAGACTGTCTCTGTTCTGTTGGTCTCAGAAAAATTTTTGAATGCGTTATTTTATTAGTTTCTATGAGAATTTTCATTAGTATTAATTACTCTATGAAATATCTGCTGTCATACATTATTTCTCTTATAGTAAGTTTACATTAATTATCAATAACTCAAATTTTCTTTAAATCTAGAAGCTAAAATAATTAACTTCAGCATGCATATATATATATATATTGCCACATTGAAAAGAGGCAGTTGACTCTCCATGGCCGAATGGTCGTAGCACAAGTCTCTTAATCAAGAGATTGTAAGTTCGAATGACGCTAGAGACAATGCGATTCACAGTCTGTGTAAATATTTAATTCCTTGATTTTATGTTTTCCTTTATTTCATGTTCCAGAAGATTCTGGACATGTCTTTAGTTTACCAGACAAGTGTTTTGAACTTTTCTTTCTGTCTCCAGAAAGGTATTCTGGAACTTTCCCTGTTAGTATAAAAGCAGAAAATCTGTCATTCACTGTGTTCTCAGTTCAGAGTTGAGTTAATAAATTGGTTTAGCTCTACTTCTTGTGTGTGTCATTGAGTTCAACACTAGAGTAACTACGTGACTATATATATATGTATATATATAATATGATAATTAGTAACAATCAACCATTATGTAGCTCATTCAACTAAAAATTTATACATATCTCAATTTGAATGCCTTTGCACTGTTTCTGTCTTAAAATATTCTGGATAAGATTCATTTAATGTAAATTTTGTCTTGATTTGTTAATTAAAAAGAAAAATTATCAGATTTTAGCAGTTTGCTAAAAGTTAGACAAAATAAAACCAATGATTAAAATATTTAAATATTTGGATTAATAGAATTTTTTGTAAGCTCTGGAATTAACCACTGATAGTTGAAAAAAAATTGTGAGCTCAAAATTTTTAACTGCTGTTTCAATAAATATGCATTATATCTTCAAAAAAAATTTAAAATTGTTTATTTCTCATTTCAGTCATCATGCTGTTTCTTTGCAGAGTGTTGGAATTTGTTTCATCGGTCGTAGAAATTTTCAAGAATTCATAGATGATTATATTGAACCTCAACATGGAAATTTTATAAATGTAGAAAATAATCAAATTGTTGGGCAGCACAAAGGTGATTCTTTATTATCTATTTCATTTAGATATATCTTTAGATATATCAAATTAGAAAATTCTTTAACTGCTCTTTACTTTTGTGATTTAAATGCAAAGTCTAGAAATAATACCACAGTTAATGCTTAATGGTATGTTAGTCACTGAATTAATAATAATATTATAATATTTAAAAATTTTCATAAATTATTTAATGTTAAGGAAGTATTTGAATGTTAGTAGGACTTATTTTACTGTTATATTTATACAGTTTAACAGATGACCAAATTGAAATTTTTTGAAATCATAGTCCTTGTAAAAAATTAACAGTTTCATCATTGTTACCTATATAAAGGGAGAAAGGAGGCATTTTCGATGGCTGTGAGATGTTATGTTATTATTTGTATCAATTTTTAATGCTAAGGAAAGTGTCTAGCATTTCCCATTTAGTTCTATATGCTGAATTTCTTGTAAAATGTTTAAATGTACTAATAATGTACATTTTGCTCCATTAAAAAAAATGATTTTAGCCTTAATTGAAAGATAGCAAATTTTAAAAATCAAGGCAATATTAAATTCGACTTTTTTTTTTGTTTGTTTTTCCTCCATAATGAAATATACTTTCTTACTTTTCCCTAATTATCATGTTTCTTAAAATAAAAAACAACTGCTAAAATGTTTTCTATTATATTTGATTGACATAGGCTATTTGTATTTTTCTGAGAAAATAATTGTTTCAGCATTTAAGGGATTTTTATATCTACCTGTAAAATGTTTGAATCTTTTTGTAAATATCTTAATTAATTTTATATTATGTTTGAATTTTGATGGATGTTTGTATCCAATTTTCTTTAGGTATTCATTGTTGGACTATAGGTCAGAGGTGTGCTCTTTCTGGACAGCCATCTGCCTTTTATGTAGCTGAAAGAAATGTAGAAACTCAAGATATACTTGTTGTAAGTAGTAATACTGTGCTCAATATACTGTATATTATTTAGGCATAAAGAAAGAGAGAGAGAGAATATTCATTCTAATAAAACTGGAATTAAAAAAAAAATTTAAAAATGAATAAATTAACTAAACTGTACTCATGTCCATAAATTAAGGATAATTCAGAGTCAGTCAGGAAATCGAACTCTAAAATACATATATCACCCGTAAAATGACTACACACATCTTCAAAATACATATGCAAATTGAGGAAGCCTCCAGATGACACCGATAGTACGTCACAATGACAAGAGTGATGTATAAGGAATACAGGCAAAGAAGTAAAATTGTTCGCAAGCGCTTTATAATAAGTGTGCGCTTTCGGTGCAATAACCGCATAGTTATGACACAAAATACGTATTTGGATGACTTTTTTTGCGTGTTAGAATTATCGGCCGTCTGGAATGCGGGCGGACCCAGCTGGAAGTATCCGAGGAACCAGCGTGTCATCTCCAGGCTTTGGCAACGATTTCAAGATGATGGTAACATGAGTAGACGTTACAGCACAGGTCGCCCCCGAGTTACAACGCCGAACGAGTACCGGTATTTGGCAATTCCTGACAAAAACACACACACACAAAAAAAAACCAGAGGGGGCACAGCATCAGAACTTCTCGTCATCTCTCTTCAACCACTGGGACGGCAGTTTCAAGGCAGACCGTGTACAGACGCTTAGGGCAGATTGGTCTATATGCTTGTCAGATGTGTTCAACTGCAACCCACTGTCGCCTACGGTTATCCTGGAGTAGAGAGCATGCAATGTGGACACCGCAACAGTGGGCTTGTGTGAGGTTTTCCGACGAATCCAGGTTTAGCTTGCAATCTGATTCTCGCCGGACTTTCATATGGAGAGCATCAGGTGCCCCTTACCACTGTGGTGGTAACTTCATATGCCAGATAACAACTTCCTGACACGAGTGTACACTTTTGTTCAGTGGTCTTGTTACTCGGCTATGAACCCTAACGTTGCGAGTTCGCACCACAAACTTGCACATTGGTGACCCTGGTTCTGAACAAACTCATCCTTCGTGCAGCTGTCGTGGCGCCATATACCCGCAGCAACAACTCACACACGCTCGCCGTACTGCTTGTCGCGATAAACTCCTCCGACTCACTGGTGAGTGAGCATTGTGGTGGTAATTTCATATGCCGGGTAACAACTTCCGGACACGTGTACACTTTTATCTTGTTACTCGGTTATGAACCATAACGTTGCGAGTTCGAACCACAAACTTGCACACCACCAAGAGAACATCATTGCTTGTTTGGAGAGGAATTATTCTGGGTTCCAGAACTGACCTGCATGTTCAAATTGGAACCATGACAGGTCAAATTTATCGGGACATCATTCTGGAACAACATGTACGTTTGTTTCGGGGCGCCATGGGCTCAGAATTCGTGTTTATGGATGACAACGCCCGTCCTCACAGTGCAAATATTTAAACGAATGCCTTCGATCGGAGGGTATCACCTGTGTGGACTGGCCAGCATTCTCACAGGACTTGAATCCTGTAGAGCATGTGTGGGACATGCTTGGCCGACGAGTTGAAGCCCTTCAACTACCTCCTGTGTGTCTACCGAAACTTCGGAGAGCATTGCTTGATGAGTGGTGTAATATTCCCCAAGATCAGATCGATAATTTGATACTCAGCATGCCTAGGCGTTGTATGGATTGTATTGCATCGTCTGGCAAACATACTGTGTATTAACCATTATACCAACCATGTAATATTGATTTTTGTAAATAGTTTTTTGTGATTGGCTCTAGGGAGCAAAAAATCGCAATTTTTATTAATGATATCAAACATATAGCATCTTTTTTGCTCTTTACGTTTTGTTTAATAAATAGGCTTTACAAATGAGTCATATTTCTTTTGCTTCTGACTCTTTCTTTTCCTGAACTTGCATTGTCTTTAATTTATGGACATGAGTGTAAATAAAAATGGGTAAATTAACATTAAACCCCATAAATTATAAGAGGAAAGATGTTACGGAAATTGCTTAAAAATTTGTTGTCTTCTGTACCAATTGCATATTTATGCACTGCTATAAAATTACATTAGCTAAAAAACATCTGCTTTTATGCATATCTGTAAAAGAAAATGGGGAAGAGAGTTAAAAAGAATGACGAAGAAGATGATGATAAAACATGCAAAACAAAGAATTCAAGATGATAAAAATCAACTAAATTATTCTTTTCATCATTCATTTTTGTTTGTTTTAATGCAACATTAAAACAAACAAAAAATTAAATAAAAAAAATTAAACAAACAAATTAAACATTAAACAAACATTTGTTTAATATTTTACTTTTTATACAGTGGTCCTGGGAAATCAGTGATTTTTAATTAATGGCTAATGGAAATTGTCACTTAATTGAAAAGTTGCAATTAGATCATCCTCATTGATTAAAAGAGTATGCATTTTCGTAACTCATTTATACTTTCAACATTTTATTTGAATTTTACTTAATGCAAATGATTTATTGCATAAATATATTCATTATGCTAGTTTGATTTTTTTTTTGTCTTTTATGTTTATGTATTTTTTTATTATTATTATTATTTCTTTTTCTAAATTTTTTTTGTTCTATATATATGCAATGATATTTTAAATTTTAATTTAATCCTAATTAATTTCCTAACTTTTTTAGCCTAATTCAACCCATGTCGAAGTCCTTCTGAAATATTCTCTTATTTCCTGATCCTATCCCATTTTTTCTTTCTAATTATTTCAACTGAAGCTTTGTAAAAATGATTGCATCAGTGGTTCCCGAGTAAAGGGATAGAGAATCGCTGATGTAAACTGATTCTTCTAAAGGATCCCTCTGTTTCTCTTGTCAAGGACGACACGTGTGAGAAATTCCAATCAGAATCGACACGTGTCAGAAATTTCATGTTATATAAGATCAGGGATAAAATGTTCAGTTAGCCTTCACTTTTCTTTTTTTCCCCTCTGTATTGTTCTGTGTTGTGTATGTGCTTATCGCTCCTGCTTGTAAATAATGCATGCTTCTCCGAGATCAAATAAAACTACGCCCAAAAATCGAAAGTCTCTTCAATGTCTTCGAAACTGCCTTCTGATTAAAAAATTATATATATACATATATATGTTGTTATTATAATACATCAGGGCCATAACAGAGGATTTGAAAAATTGTTTAGTCATTTAGGCATCTTTACCATGTCAGTGACATTGGTTAATAGCAATTGTTTCTTTTCCATAAAATGAAGAAATAAAGTAAATTTAAAGGAATACAATTAATGTAACATTTATTAAATATTTGTTTATTGTCAATATTTTTCATTTGAATTATTTTTCAGATTAATGACATAATTTAAATTAAACAAAATGTTTAAATTGTAATAGTATGATTAATTTAGCAGTATATGATTAAAGAACTATTTCTTATTTTTTATATGAAAAATAAAAAAATAAATTTTTCTTATTCTTGGAATACTATTGAAATAAATCAATAGTATTCCATTTAATATGATCATTAATAAATAAATATAAGAATGAAAAATGTAAAATTTATGGAATGGATTCAAATCCAAAGTCTCTTTGAACATTACATTCATATGAGAATTATTATCACAATCCTGATCATGAATATTTAAAGTTAGTTTTAGTAAATTTTCTTGTTGTGTGTCAGCTAATCTTTTGCCAATAATGGTGGAAATTTTTAAGAACTCCCAAAAGCTTTCGTTTACCTTTATAACAACATTATAAACAGTGACATGCAAATTATTATAGATAACTGTTCATAATTGCTATATTGATTGTTTCATCCTCAGATTTCAGACTATAGGAAAATATCTAGGCATTTTGAAACAGACATTTAGATAT
Source organism: Argiope aurantia (assembly GCA_026543865.1). Classification (NCBI taxonomy): domain Eukaryota; kingdom Metazoa; phylum Arthropoda; class Arachnida; order Araneae; family Araneidae; genus Argiope; species Argiope aurantia. Next base: position 469,087 of record JAPMOR010008997.1, read on the forward strand.
CAGAAAATATTAATTATGTTTATTATTTTGAAAATTCTGATTATATTTTTTTAATTCTTTGCTATTATTCATAATAATCAAATAAAATTTAGCAATCTGTTTAAATTTTTATTAATTTTATTAATTTATGAAATAATTTGTTACTTGAGTTCAGAAACATGAACTTTGAAAAGATAGACATTTTGTTATTTTTACAAAAGTACTTGTAATATACTATAGTGTGATCTTTCTGGGGATTTAAGTATTTATAATTCTGTACCAATTAAATGTAAAAACCAATTAGATGTAAAATTCAATTAAAAATTGCACCACTTTTTTAAAATGAAGAATTAGAGTTCATAAATATTTTATAGGTTAGGTAATATTTATCAATTGCTAAAACTTTGAATTATTAATTCATAGTTGTTTTCGTTAATCAACAGAACTACTGAGTGCTAAAAATTTTAGTTACATATTTGTTTTCTCAACAAAAGGTTTTTAAACTTTAAATTTTTGAAGACAAATAACTCATACTATATAAGAAAGCCTTACTCCAGTCTGTTCATCGCTTTAAGCATTTCCCTAATTTTCTGTATCTGTCTTTATATAATCAATTAAATCACTATAAAAAGCAAGAGTATTTCAAAATGGAAGTGCTTTAGCAAAAAAGTTCATTATTGTTTAAATCCAAAGTTAAAGCTAAAATGCAAAAATTTTATTAGAAGCATGCCCTATACTGAAACCTACTCAATATACTGAATTTTCATATCTTGAGCATCAACAATGGGAAAAAGTTGGATGAAATGTATATGAATTATGGGATTAAAATATTTTTTTACTAATTGATTAAAATTGAAAACAAATTATACACCAAAAAAATTGCCATCATTGAAAAAAAATTTAAAATTCTAAAATAATGTAAAAAAAATCATTTTTGTGCCGTAATATTTTTGGAAATTGTCATAAAAAAACTGCAAAATTTCATAATTTTTAATTAAAAATTGAAAAAAATTGCCCTGAGGTACACAGTTAAATAATACTCCAAAGTCTATTATATGTACCAAGTTTAGTAGTTCTAAGTCAGAATATCTGCTCTATATAGTGCCAACACACATAGAGCAAGAGAAATACAGACACAGTTTAATATTGTTTTGATTCTAAGAATTTGCAAACATTTTACAACACAATGTATACCATCTGCTGATTTGGAATAGGCAAACCAATTTTGTAATAATTTTTTGTCAATAGTTGTGAAATACAATAAAAATGACCTTTAAAGAAATAAAAGTCAATTAATACAGAATCTTTTTTTTATATATAAGTTCTCACAATAAACTACTAAAATGGTAGGTCATGATTCATGACATGCAGGATCAGAAGCATTAAACCAATCTAACTGTGTTTGATGTACTTGCAGTTTCATTATAATATTTCAAAGAAAACAATATTGGTTTGTCTGATGTTATTGAAGTTTGTTCTGATGTGAATGTCTTCACTATCTGTATAATCATAGCTATAGTAGCATTCAGCTTATGTTCCTTAAGAAAAATTAAAAAATGTTGGATATATCCTTAAAATAGTGTGATCTATGCCTAAGCCTTATTTTCATAAATATAATTAATTCTTCCAATTAATAAAAATAATAAGCCACTGGGAAATAGTGATAAAAACATATTAAAATTTTTATTTCATATTTTGATTCTGACAATTTGTGATGTTTATACTATTTATAATGTCATGGTTTTATGCTGATATTTCTTAGTTATTGCATGCCTTGAAATTAATAAAAAAATAATTTTTTGAATTTTAAAATGCATTATATTAATGCTAATAAAACTCAAATATATTCAAAATATACATTTTTAACATATCAATATCTATATAAAATAATTAAACATTTTATTTGCAAAAAATATAGTAAAATGAATACCTGCTTTCCCTCCTTAACTTATGAGTTACTCTAATCTGGCCTTCATCCACCTCTTTCATTCCTATTTTGATGCTCCAACACTTTATGACTGCTCCATTTGGTATGATGATCTGTTATTGCTTTCTTTGATTTTGTCTTACCTGAATCTTACCTGATTGGCTCAGTAAAGAAAGGTCCTGTTTCAAATCAAATGTTTGCCATTTCATCGAAATATTGTATGTATGTACTCACAAAGAATTTCTTTGTTTAATTTTATTCAGATTTACATGAATAACCCTTGAAATCATAAAAAACTGCATTTTTATTACTTTATTTTATTTTAAGATGTTGATTATGTCAATAGTTTTAGTGTTTGTCACTATTGAAACATTTGAGTCATTTTAGGGATGAGGAGACATGTAATTTTGTTAATACTGATAAAATCAGAGACTTCTGTAAATAGGTAGCACTCTCATAAAGAAAAAAAGAAATTGTCTAAATCTTTAAAGATTGCAATGGAGAAATATATACCATATTTTTTTAGTGAGAGGAGCAAGGTTTATTATTCAGAGAATTTCTGTAATATTATTTCCAGAATATTAATATGATGGTCACTGATATCGATCAAGATTTATAAGTTCAATTTGGAAGTGCAGGTGTAAACTATCAAGAAGAGACATAAGATGTGTATAAATGATAGAATTGATATATATAGATATTGGAATAGTTGGTTTTAGTTCCTGATTTCTTAAAACTAAAAGATTCCCTTTCTTGCCTTATATTTTCCTTTTCTAGATATATATTTTTTTTAAATTTGAGATGTTTTTCAATGTATTTTTCATAGTGTTAGAGATTTTTCTCTTGTCCCTGGGATTTGGTACCCTTCTATGATGGCACCTACATTATAATCAAGAAATATTTCAACATATTTAATTAATTAAAAGAACAACATTGATCTATTCTAAGCAAGCTTTTTTTTCGACATAATTTATCTTAATCATTTTACTTTCAGGCTCCTGGACGAATGCATCCAGCTTTATTTCATCAAACAGTTGTAACTGAAGCACCTTATTGGATAAACAAGCCATCGGTAAATTTTGAAAATGGTGAAATATTTCAGTGTGAATTCCGCTTTCAGCATCGAGAACCCTTAGTAAATTGTTTAATGTATCAAGACAGTGAAGGAAGGCTCCAAATCTATCTTCAAAAGCCACTCAGAGCTCTTACTCCTGGACAGTATGCTGTATTTTATACAGGGGAAGAATGTTTAGGTAGTGCCAAGATACTTTTTAGAGGACCATCCATGTATTCATTAGAATTACTGAAAAATAAAAATATATCATGACATTAAAAGTTGTTTATTTTTCTTATTCTATTTATTGCTTACTATCAAATGGTTTTAGGTCATTTAAGAAAATGGAAATTATTTATTTTCCTTATTCTCCTATTTATTTTTTCATTTAATTGCCTTCTGCATTTTGGAAGAGTTTTTTTTTTTTTTTTTTCTATTCATATTAGCTTAATTTGTTGTTAGGCATACATCTGTTTTCTTTTGTTATATGCTTTCTTCTTCATTCATAGTATTTGTACAAAAAGTATGGACATTTCTTTTAATATGAGCATACCATACGCTTTTAATTATAGATAAATATAGATAACTTTAGATGTACTTAGAAATTTACCAATTATGAACCTTCAAAAATTATTTCTTTCTCTTACTATCAGAAATTAAGAAAAGTTATTTTGCATAAATAACTATATAAGTAATTCGATTTTAATATATTTCAAAATCACTGGAAGCTTCATGAACATATATTTTAGGAATGTTTAACATGAATACATAACTATAACTCCACTCATATGTTGTTGATTGGCAGCATTAAATAGTGAGGATTCTAGATATTAAATGCTAACATTAACAGAGATATTAATTACAATAATATAGAGCTATTTTATTTGTTAAAGTAGAATTTTAAGAGTTATAATCACTTTTTTTTTATTATTATCTCATTATAGAAAATTCTTGCTTATTTTTTTAAGTACCCAGAGCAGCCAATTTGGATCCCGAAGTAAAATATTCTTATTTGCGCCCTTTCTCACCCAAATAATCAAAACATCGATAAATAAATAAAATTCAATAGCAACAACGAACCGACAATAGAACTTGTCTTTTAATTGAAGAATTATCTCTTTGGGTACAGATTTTTTTAAAGGATTTTTATGGTTGGAACAAAATTTAATTTGGTGATGCACAGAATACTATGTAAACGACGCATAGAACACTAGAGGTTTATTAATTTTTTACTAAAGACGAATAAAGCTGACAAAAGTTTTCTTGACTAATTAAAATTCGTCATATGTAATTTTGGCGAAATAGGTACTGACATATAGGTACAGGTAGTACACGACGAATCTTAGCCGTCAGATGTGTTTTGGGTTAATAAGAAGAATGGCAGTTTGCGCAATGCAACAAGAAACCCGAAATTACCCTAACTCATAAATTATGATTTTGACTAATCACCCAATGAGGTTCTTTTCGTTAGCTCGATCAAGTATAATTTGTATTAGTATGAAAAACTGATTTCTAGTCACCTTCTGTAGTTTAAATTAAAATAATAAAAATATGTAATTTTTATTTTCAGAAAAAACCGATGTAAAATTATAGCTACTCATATTGAGCCCCTTGTGTCATAGATGAAAATGAGAAAGGGAAAAGATATTTTTTCTTGTCTTTACCACAGTATGTCGGCAATCTTGCTTTAAAGAACAAAGGATTTAGAACTAATTTCCAAATTTTGTATTCGAAATCAAGGTTTCGAAGTTATATTTTATCTTGGTACTGGTTGTAGTTGTTAAATGTGTGCAATAATGTGTCAGTTATAATGTCCCTTTTCAGCTATGACTCATTCAGCTTGAATTAAGATTTGGAAACATTGTTTCCATTCCTAATAGTCTGAGATATATTAATTCCAAAGAAAAATGTGATTTGAACAATTATTTTTTTTATTTATTATTATTTCTTTTCTTCATTTTTTCCATTGTCAGAAATGGAAGTGTGTTTCCAAAAAAGATGTAAAGACTAATTCGTAACCAGTTGTTTATTACCTAAATTCTAATATACATCAACAGAGAAGTACTAATTTCATTTGTCGAATTAAATAGTGTCTTTCGTCAAAGTATGAAGTACTTTCCTCACTAAGAAGCACTGTTCACTCCTGAATCGAAATCAAATTTGCCTTAAAGATATCAGAATTTTACTAAACAACACAAGCATCTTAATAAATAAATGATTCAGAAGTTTATTATAGTTTTGATGTGCATTGAGGCTGAACATAAGAATGCTAGTTCTTTTCATTAGTCTTAGTTTGTTTCTACCTGCTAAATTAAGTTTCGTTTTAAGCAATAACGATACTGAAATATATCGATATCTTTAACTAGCAGACGACTGTACTATAGCGCCCTCTATGTAGTGACGCAACTCATTGGTTGCTGTGGAAAGTTTACAATCTTTAGATATACACAGTTCCTACTCGCCTTGAGTACGTCGAAAGACGAAGGAGTACTTCTTGAGAATGTGTGGGTTGTGGTGACTAATGTTTATTCGAAGGGACATGCTGCTAAAGCGATAAATATGTGTTGCATTTGCGGATAAAACGAATCTGATGAAGGATAAGGAATGCTGTCCTCTTATGAAAGTAGATTAATTTAAAAGAAGTTAATATCTCTTATAGTGATTTCTGTCTTGTATTATTTTCACCTGAGAATGGGATTTAAAGTACTTATATCATCAGTATTAGTTAAAGTTAGATCTCAAGTTTCTTTTCTATAGCACATCAGGTAATTTTACTTGTGGATCAGCATGGTTGTGAAGGATAGTTTACGCACTGACCTTGTAACATCACATTTAAAAAGTGACAAGAAACATCGGTTAAAACAAAGATTTGATGTCCAGAGAAAGTTGGGTCAAGGGACGTATGGCAAAGTGCAGCTTGCTGTCAATCGGGAGACAGGACAAGAAGTGAGTACATTTTTATGAATTTTTCCCCTGTGGATATGCAAGTTTCATTTCGATTTACAAATATTTTATTTCAAAACTTTTCATGCAGCTAGTAACAAAAATCTTTATATCGTCTGTGCTTATAATTGAAACCAATATCTGTTTCTAAACTTTTTATTGGCAAGTAAATGATTTTGATTACTATTGATTCCTGCAGAAATTTGCCATTGTTTTATTCACATAAAAAACTTTAAAAATTAGTGAGTGTTCTATCTTTAAAGGTAACCTTAATTCCTGGTCACTTTTTTTTTCTTTGAAGAATTGGAATTTCTGGTTGTAATTTTAATCATGAAGTCAGCATCATTTGAATAAATAGGCTATACAAAACTAAAAATCTTTTATGTTAAGAATATTTAATTTTCTTGAAAATTGGATACATCATAGAAAATTAATGTGAATGATAGTTTGAAAAATAAAATTATTTCATACAATGTAAATAAAATATTTTCTGAAAAATTAGAACTGAATAACTATAAATTAAGTTCCTTTATCATGTTTCTTGTAATAGTACTTAATATTCATAATTTAACAGTTTTAATTTAAATATGATTTTATGAAATATGGCCTACAGAATTTTAAGAAATATAATTTCTTCTAATGGAACTTCTAAAATAGTTTCTATGGAAAAAAGTACTTATATATGATTTTGTATGAATAAGAGAAAAATAAATATGAAGAAAGAATTTTCTAATTTGAATGAATTATTTGAAGATGAATGATAAGTTTACGAAGAGGTTTGAAATTACATGAGAATTAAATATTTTTAGAATAATTATTTATGTAAGGAATGAATTATTTATATTATAATGGATTTAATTTGACTTATTCATTTAAATCATGAAGAATATGCCTTTATTAGAAATAATTCTTTTTAAACTTAATAGTTCAAATTTTAGCATTTGCAAAAAACACAGATATACATTTTATAGAATTGCACTGTGAAAATATATTTCATTCTGCAGAATAGTTTGCCCTTTCTGTTAAATGGGTTATTTTTAAAAAAATGCCTTTTTGACTGACCATTTACTTTATATAATTATGATTATAAAGAAATTGAAAAACAGATCTGTGATCCTTCAATTTGATACAAGTGTAAAGCAGTTTATTAAAAATTTAGAAACCATAAATATTGTTAATAATCTGTCATATTTTTTTGATTGATTCTTGACTATAAAAACTGAATATTGTTATGAGTACACTTTACAGTATAGTAATTATATAATTGAATTTTGAGTATCACATAAAAATTCATCATATATGAGAAATACTCATGTATTATCAATGTATATTTCTTAATATAAATTATCATATATAATGAATGTCCTTGCAAATATTTAAAATATGTAAATAGATTAATAGGTAAAAAATATCTGAAATATAAATTTTCAGATTTTAAAGTATTTATAGAATAATAATATAGTTATTCCCACTTATGAGTGAGTATCTCTTGTGAATATATAGTATAAATTTTTAAAAAAATATTGTATAAAATAAAAACTAAAAATTCTTCCTATTTCTTATTATTACGCATATAAGCTGTTTTCTTGCAATCTAATGATCATACCAGTCACAGGGTAAGTTGATAATTCAGGACCAGAAAGAATTATAGTTTCAATTTAGAGAAAAACTGCATTAATAAACGCATTTAGTATGAGGATTCTTAATTCTAAATTTTGAAAGAAACCTTTTCTGAGAAATACTGTTGAGATAATATAATCAAAACATTTTTACAAAAGAGTTAAAAAGAAAAACTGCTATCTAACTTTACTTTACTTCACTGAAGTAAAGTTAGATTAAAGTTAGAGCAATTTTAAAATAAGACTATTATTGATGATAACTTTTTATAATGATAAGATATTAACATAAAATGAGATGTCTTAGTAAATTAGTTACAGTACAGATTTTACTAGGTTTTATGTATGGATTTATTCAAATTATTTAATCTGTTTTAATGCATGCATTTACCCAAAAATTATTATAAATTGCTCTGAAAAAAATTCAAAATTGTATTTTGAATTATTTTAAAAATATAGGACAGTTCCATAAATTAAGATTCCTAATTAATTGTATTGATAGACAAAACAAATTTTCATTGAAAAGTTGAACACCAAAATAAAAATTGATAGTAGTAATGTAGCATGTTACAAGTTATACTTGTCGGGAAGTTTTAGCAGCAAAATCTTTTAGAATTTACTGTTAGTAAAAACATCAATTGATATGTAAAACATTTTGTACTAATTCTGGTAACTGTTTACACTGTAACAGCCATTACTAAAAAGGTGGTATGATTCTATACCACCAATGAGTAATAGGTGTGGAAACCCAGATATTAAAATTTTAATACAGATATCTTTTTTCTCTACTACTGTTAATGTGTATATGGTGGTACTCTACATGCCAGTTTGTATGATTTAGTTACCAAATTTAATACAAATATATCTTAAAGAGTGGAAATGTGTATCTGGAACATTTTTTTTTTTTTTGAAATTTTGATTAAATAAAAATTAAGTAGGATTTTAGGGTTTTTTTCCCTGTCATTTTTCAAAAATATTATTGCATAAAAATAATTTTTACAACAATTTAAAATTTAGGTAATTTTTCTTCTATTTACATAATTTTTTTTTCTTAATTTTGGTCTTTTTTTGCATATAAAATTACTCTTTTATTAGCTAATCTTCGCTTTCAAAAATAGATTTCATTGTTGAAAAAAATTTCAAACAATTTTTCACAACATTTTTTTTTTTTTTTTGAATATTTAATTGCTTGATTTTACTCTGCTACTGAAAACTAAAAAACAGTTCTTATAATCTCTATAGGTTACATAAAAAATTTTTTTAAAAAAATGTGTCCTTAATTCATGAATAAATTAAATCCTTAAAAGAACTCATTGTTACTCATGAAAGACACATTTTTGGTTAAAATTGAGAAGCAATGCAATTTTCTTTTTAAATCTATGAATTAAAGACAACAAGTTAAACGCTAAATAGACGAACAATCCTCCTTCCCCGCCCCAAAGAAAACGTTAGTACAAATCATTTTTTGAAATGAAAATGTTAAAACGCACTCAAAACAATTAGAATTTCCTGTAAAAATTCTTAGATAGACATATAGAGAAAAAATTGTTTGCATTTCTTTAAAGTTATCTTAAACGGAAAATGGCGAATAAAGCCGGTTCTCCTATTAACAAAGAAATCACGTGTAATCACGTCAGTGCACAGATATACAAAAATCGTATTGACAATACAGTTCCAGATTTATGCATCGCATTATGCATAAGATAAGGTTGATACCTAAGCCACATAGTATTATTCCTTTTAAAATAATTTTTATACATAACATGCGGATACCGTATAAATAAAGTCTATCACAATGACTGATTATTTGATATTTATTATTTAAATGCTTTCTAATTCTTTCTATAAATATGTTGTTTTCAATTCATATTGTTTTTCCTTTCTAGCATTTGCAATTTTCTACATAATAATGTTTTTTAATACAACTTTTGCAGTCGGTTATGTCATGTTCAATGTCCTCAAAATATAAAAAATAAAAATAATATTCATAATTTAAATATTTTGTTTTTAGTCGCTGCAGTGCGATATATATATATTGTTATTATAATTTGAAGTAGTTATATTTAAGCAGGGGGGAAAAGAAATTGGTAGGTTTAAAATAGCGGCGAATACATACGTTCTGAAATTACTGGGACGGAATAATAAATACAAACAATAACTCAAAACAACAAATAGCATTGATTCGTTCTTTTAGAGAAACGCAGATAATTTTCATTAGCAGTTTCTGAAGTAAATCTGGGCCATATCTATCTGTTTCTGCACTTCTCCGTACTGCGTTTTAAAATCCCCCTGTGCTATTTAGGTCTTCGTTAGGGATAGAAACATTAAAAATAAAGAAATGGTTCTGTCTCCTAAGGTTTCATTTTAGGTGTGAAAACCTGTCGCTGTTCTAACGGATTTTTATTCACGTCAAATCACAGACATTTGAAACGGCATATCAAATTTTGGATATGAATAAAATTATTAACAATTGTATAAAGAGTTTTCTGCAAGTTTTGGTATCTTTCTTCTTTCTTTTTTTTTCCCCCTCGTTTTTCGGTTGCGAGAATCTGGCCATGGTGACTCTCCAAGAACTCGGCGTTGTATGCATTCGGTTTTAGATTTGAATCTATGTCTCACTATTGATTGTCATTTTCATATGCAGTATCATACGGAGGAAACAGCTTGAAAAGATGTGGTTGTTTCCGAAATTAAGTGTCATTTAATTCATCCTATGATAAATAAATGGTTGATTTTATTCATCTTCCCGAAGTCTTTTTATTGTCGAACAGTGGAGTCAGTACGGCGACATGTGTCATATTCCGTACGCATGTTAATTTTAGGAATATATTTCGCAATTTTGCAGGAGTGTGTAGGGCGTGATATCACAAAAAAGTATGAGGTAGCATATAGTTAAATGATATACGTTATCACATTTTTTTTTTAAGATAATGATGTTTCATAAAGAACTCCATTATTAGTTAGCATAGGTTTACAGCTCACCTTATAAAGATAGTACAATTCTCCAATGATTTTGCTGTTTAAACTGTTCATTCACGACCTCTTTACGCCCCAGCAGTGAAGTATTTCAGTCCACACATCCTGATCTTGAATGTCCAACTTTTGAGTTAAGCATCCAAACCTTAAGGTTAGATTACTTCGGATCTGATAGATTATTCTCGGATCCGCGTCGTGATTCAGTAAAGCTTATGACAAATTAGGTATGGTGTATGCAAAGAGAATGTAGAATTTCGTTCTTTTGCTTAAAACCATAGATTCTGCATTACAAAATGGGTTTTTGACCAAGTTTTTTTTAATTCTGTATTTTTAAGCACTAAAGAAGGTATTTATTTATTCATTTCCTTCATTAAACCCTTAGAATTTTGTTTCTGCATTTAGCCATCCGGTAACTTTAATGATTTTTATATTTGCATATTTTGCGTTTGAATGATATATTTATATTTTTAAATGCGCTTTTTTCAAATTTTGGCTAAATAGTCTTATAAAAAATTTCATAAATTAAAACCCAATACATATAGATATATATTTTAAATTTAACGTAATAATTTTTCAATATGTTCTGTAAAAACTGTTCTTTAAAAAAAGGGTTTTAACGCTTCATAATGCGAAGAAAATTGAAAATTCATGTTATTTATCTTCCAAACCTCAAATATTTTAAGACTGGATAGGAATACAGTTTATTTTGTTATCTGGAATTAGGTAATTTATTTCTTAAGTTGCCTTCACGATTAAACAAATCATTTGTTAAACGTCTGAAATAGAATGTTTTTACTTTCTTTATACTCCCTCCCATAAAAGAGTATTTCTTCTAAATTTAAAAGTATTTTTTGTTTTCAGTTTATATGTTTGTTTCACAGGTGTTTTTTCAATTTGTTGTATGCTTTAAATTTAAATATATATATATAATCATTTTATAACATTTTTCAAAAAATTAATTCCGAGGTAATTACATATCTTAACACTTTCAACGTATTGACGAGATATCTCGTCTTTCAGATACTTCCAATTACAGGTATTTATGGGATAAATTTGTCTCTTATGCTAGTTTAAATAGGTTAAACATTCTAATACACATCTAAAGAATACCTTTACCTTTTTCATTTATTTTTTTGTGGAAAAAATGTCAACAGCCGGAAGAATTGATATTTAAATCGATATCTCGTCGGTAACGTTGAAAGTGTTAACAGTATTAAATTTGCTATGTAAATAATATTAACTTAAATATATTTTTTATTATTGATAACTATTCGCAATAAATTAGCGCTCAAAACAAAATTGCATAAAACATGCTTTTATCGCTTTAATGTCAAACAGTTGTCTTGTGAGACAGTTAATACATAATGTGTTAATATTCTTTTGTTCCAAATCTTTTTTTTTAAAGACTGTACTACATTTATTACGTCATGATGAACAGATTGATTCGTTCTGAGTAATCATCGCCTAATTTCCGAGTCAAACAAAAGACTGATTTTGCGAGAAGGAATTCGAATTGAAGAAGCTGCATCACCAGGTAATTCTGTGAACTTGAAAATTATTATTCTTGACTCATTGTCAGTGACTCAGATTCGCGTGAGAATATTTTTAACACCAGAAAAACACCTCTCCTCTGAAATGTGTTGCATTATTGTGTTCCAGAACGAGAAAGAGTTTTGTGCGGCGCTCGTGGCATCGTCTCATTTGAGAGAATGAATGCTAGAAGAGGGGGAGGTGGAGATGCGAACGAAAGCAAGAAAAAGAAAATTTCAGATGTTTTTTTACCCCATTTTTTTGGAATCCAGCTTGGAAAGGAATCAGAGGACGCCGAGATGTGTCGTCCCGATCCAGAAATAAACGCAACTCTCGAAACGTTTTAACTGCGACCGAAAGCGCTTTTGCCGTCTGCGGATTGAATATCCTGCACAATAAATGTCGCCGCCTTTGAACACCTTTAAACTATCCGCTCGAAGATTTATTTCATTAAGTTTCCCTTTTGTTAGTTGAAATTCCAAAGTTCTCTCTGCTCTAGCTTTTATAGTTGTTATTGTTATACAAGTATTTCCTTGGAAAAAAGTTTAATCTGGATGCTTCTGGATTCTGTTCTTTACATGTATCTTAGAACGCTGAATTTAGTGTCATTGTGTTGTGTTTTCAATGGCGTAAGAGTTAAGATTCGCCTCATTGAGCTAAGCATGTGATGAAAAATGGCTTTAATAGAAAGTAGAGAAATGAACAGTAAAATTTAACTTAAAGCAAGTATAAGACTGTGTAAAATCAAGTATATTTTTTAAAGAAATGGACTTAAAAACAATAGTCTAAATTTAAAATTTTAGAAAAATGTAATAAAATATAACACTATAAAAACTCTAAATGCCACTATACCTTTATCGTTTGATCGAGAAAGTGTAATTGTAGTTTTTTGTTAGTGTTGTAACCTAATGATGAAGCTTCGACTTCGAAGGGTTCCAGTTTCGAAACCCGATTCTCTCGGAAAAAGACCCGTGCATTTAGATCTGATGCACTTTGAATATACCATCGAAGCTTAAAAGACACACCATTATTCTGTTATGAAAGTTTTAGCTAGGGTTAGAAACTTAAAATAGTTATGTCAGTCCGTGACACTTGACTTAGAAGTTGCACCCATTACGATTAAAGAATGTTAAACACTAGCAATATAATTGGTCAGATATAAGAAGTTTTATTATTGTAATTTGTCGTCAGCACAATTCAGAGATAATCTCTTAAGAAATCTACGAGTGACAAGAGTGATTTTGTTGGTTCCTAAATTCTGTGACCACTTTTTCAATGTGTACAGAAATAAAATTAAACTGATATAGAGTAGAAGTTTTTGCACGGTGTAGACTTGGCATCAAAATAGCTTCTGTAACGTTACTTAGTTGTCAGAAATAATTTTTGTGAGCGCCACATCTTGTAGACTCTAATTTATCGTACAGTCGTTTCACGGCAGACTTGTTCAGAATATATTTTTCTTCACAGTGAATTCCAGTGTCGCCTAACTACGACTCTGGATGGATTCCAGAACGTCAGCGGGTTCTAGCGACTGTAGGACCATCGGCTGTTCGCCTGTTCATTTGCGTTCACTGACATGCTAAGGCATAAAATATCTTGAGGAAAGCAATAGAGAAGCGATGTACTTTTAGTGTCATAAATCTTCACTTCCGCAGATGCAGTACTAACAATGATATAAACATTGAAAAGCTGGGGCAGATTTGTTTTATTTTCTTGATACATAAATTATACAGAACGGAAGGACTGTAACCATCAAAAAATTCAAACTTGAAAAGGAATAAATAAATAAAGTATTCACATTGAATGGTTCATTGCACTGTTTTTATACAAAAAAAAAATTAATAAACATCCGATATCGTAACGGTAGAAATCTTTTTCTAACTCAAGGTTTGATATATAATCCTTTTTATCTGCAAATGGATGTGAAACCAAATACTCGACCGAAGTGGTGAAAATGCCGCATTTTGTCCTTGCTTTGCAAGGTTTAAACTTGGTTGTGAAAAGAATCCGTAGTTCAATTTTTTTTTTTTAGCGGTCATATTTTTTTTATTTATTTTTTTTGTGTGGTTTTAAAATTCATTATCTGACCATGCATCTAAGATATAATGACTTGAAAAAAAAGAATACTACAATTCTGTAGTTCTAAATAACTTTTTTACTATCTCTTTAAGAATGCATAAAGAAGAGTTTTTCATTGTCTTGCATCTAGGAATTGGTTTATGATGATCTTATTCCTACATTTTATTTCTATAGCCACTGCATTATGTATATTTTTAAAAAAAGATTATTTTTACATCAGAAATAGAAATCTATATCAGAAATGGCAGATGCTGTTTATCCCCTATAAACTTGAATGCACGATAAGTAATGAAAATACTGTTTCAACGTACGAGATATGACATCACTTAATACAATCGAATCAAATTGTTTATATATTTGCAAATTAACGTTTTTTTTTAAGTTTTTTTTAAAGATTATTCTTAAATGCAACCCTAAGTCATGTCCGATAGTGAAGTTAATGTAAGAAGCTAAAAGTATCCCTTTTTATTTAAAATTACCGCATAAGTGTTTACCGCATGTCAACTTAACCGCGTAAATGTGTATAGTCTATTTGAATAATGAAGACAAACAACTAAACATTTGGAGAAATAAATTGTACTAATCGTTCTTTCAAATATATGATTATTTCCAGGATGAAATTTTAAGAGGCATTTTATAAAAATATTTATATTTTTGAATTTTTGCATATAATTGATTGAAAAAAAAACACCTATAAAAGAAAAACATATTAATTGTAAACGAAAAGTAATTTAAAAATTCTAAGGGATTTTTTTTTTATAAAAAATTTATTTTATAGAAATAAAGCAGAAATCTTTAGATGTTTTGTTCGAAATATAGCAGATAATACGGTACTTAGATCCTGAATTAATAAATAATTTGTATTTCGATCTAATCTTTAAGTCCTAGGCTAACAAATAATACAAAACTGATAAATAACATGAAATTTTTTTTCGCATTATAAAACATAAAGTCATATGGAAAATCTTTTTAACTGAACAAATTCCTTCTTCTTTAATTCCGGAACTGCTGAACATACTGAGAAATTTCAAAAGAAGTAAAATATATGAATTAGATTTTAATTTATGAGCTTTTTCGTAAAGAAGTTTACCAAAAAGATTTGGAGAAAATAGTATATTATGGCCAGGAAACAGTCCTGACCTCAAAATTATTGAGAACTTATGGCACCATTTGAAAACTCTTGTACATATGAAGCGTCCATCAAATAAAAGAGAATTAATTGAGATTATAATTGTTTCCTGGCATAATGTAATAAACCGTAAAATAAATTGTACTAAGACCGTAAAATACTCGTCAGCTCAATGAAACATCAGTGTGAAGTTGTAATAAAAAAAATAAAGGCTAAGTACTGATAAATCACTGCAATCATCAACATCTAATGTATCTCGATAATCATGGCAGCTCAACTTTTTTTTGTATTGTAAATATTTGAATTTTGCTTTTTGTATTGAAATCAGCATTCAACTCTCTTTAAAACGATATGTAAGAGTTTGTATTTGAGAAACGTTACTTTTTCTATAAGCATACAATGTTAGAAAACAAAACAATTTTCAAAAATGTCCACAATTTTGGCCACCACTGTAATTGCGCTTCATTTACAGTAGCTTGTAATATAGATTCAAATCGAAATGTTAATAAACCATTGCGACTTGTCTACTTAAACTTACTCTCATACTCTCTAATAAAGGTTTGTATCCTTTAAAATGCCTTGCATATCATTGACATACAATAATTATGAATGATCAAACTTTGACTTGAATTGAGCATTTTTATTGAATTCGTCGTGGGATCCTTGATGAAGTTTTTTTGGCTATTAATCCTTGTAACGCGGTTAAAAATATTCAAAAATTGAATTTTGGTTTTAGGCAACTTTCTCCCCAAAGGACTGAAATAAAAAATTTGCCCCAAAACTGCACTTGTAGTCACAAAATCTCTTACTGAATTTGATACATTTAAATCATTTTGTTTTTGTATTGTCGCATTTACATGCTTCTGAAAGTACAGACCGACTGATGGTTTACCCTTGGTTGGATTTGGCTCAAAATGTAATAAATGTAGTGACGAACGCCTGATAACGAGCGCCATCTGCTGGCCAACAGGCGTTGAGGCTTGTTAGACGGAGTGCAGACGAGACGAGATGGGTCTGAACGAAAGTCAAGACGTGTGAGACGAGACGGGTCTCTGAACGAAAGACAAGATGGCACATGTGAATTAATCCTGCGACGTATTCGACGAAATCTATTTAATGTTCATTTCTTTTATGTTAATGTAATTGTTCGTCCTAAATGTAATTAAATGTGCGTGATCTAAATAGTAGTGATTCCTGAGTCCTACATATATGTCTACACTATTGATGTTAAATCTGTGTATCAAATTTTATCTGTCTAGTTTTCTTTTTTTGTAGTTATCGCATTATCTTTTATTCGAACAGCCGGACAGACGGACTTCTGGATGGATTTTGCTCAAAATTAGATAGAAATCTACTGGTTTAGTGTAAAGATATATACTGATTTCCCTCCGTCTATATCGAAGTGTTTTTGGGTCATCAATGTCACGGGCAGACAGAAAAACATTGCCCAAAAATGTCTTTTTCGATCTGAGGGAGTCTAAAATGTGTAAATTTGTCAAATCTCGAGTTCAAATTTTTTGACGATTACAGTAATTTCTCTATGTACTTCTTATATGAGAAAGTAAAAATTTAATAACTTATAGTGCAAAAAATGAATTCTATGGTTATCTTTTTCTACATCATCACTATTAAAGCCGAGCATATGTCTGTTTCCTTTTTGATGCTGGTATTTAAAAACCTTCTATATTTAAATAACTTATTTGAAAAAATAAAATCAGACGATAAAGGAAACATCCCATTAATAAGAACTGGCTTCCAATTAATGGTGTACCGTCATCATTATGCAAAATGAGAGAGAGAGAGGGAGGGGAAGAACTGTCTGTAGACAAAAGGTTAATCATCTGATGGACAGCGTTTGAAGTTCAAGGTTTGACCAAAAAGATGCTGCTCTTGCGGTTTTTTTTTTTTTTTTTTTTGCTTCTTTCCTTCTTCGTTTCTTTTTTTGTCACTTTTTCCCATCCTGCTATCAGCTTTTTGAACTTTCAATCACCGCTGTGTCACCTGAAAAAAAGGAGTACGCGTGCCGACGATTTTGAGGTCACGTCTTGAGGATTCATCAACCCCACCCCCCATCCCCGTGCTCTCGAGAGGGATATCACGTGCCCTTGCTTTATCTTTTCGGTTCTGGAGAGGTCTCTTGTGCGCCCAAAGTCGTTTCCACTTCCTTCTTCTCACTCTTAACAGCCCCTTTCCTTTCTGTTTTACGACGTTATCAATGCGAAAAAGGAGGATAAAATGTGTGCAAATTGTAGAAAGAGCGTGACTCATAAAAAGGGTTTGTAACTTCTAGTTTATATCAAGAACACGGCTAGAAGCAAAGAATTGACATGCGTCTGATTCATGACGGGAACCACATGAGATTCTTTTCAAGTGCAAGTTTTTTTCTTGCCTCTATATTCTTCAAGGAAAAACATTTATAATAATGTCAGTAGTTTTGTAGTTAAGTATTCTGCGTTTTGTCATCCTTTTCTTAAGTTTTTCCTGGTTCAATAGTTTTGAAGTATAAAAAGAAATCCTAAGCACAATTTTGAAATCAGTGTAGTTATTTTTATTATCATATAAAGAACTATTAATTTTGACGGATTCATTGGACCGTAGAGGATGCTGATCGAATAATGGCTCACTGAATTGTTGAATTTATGTGATTATTCAAATTTTCAAAATACCGTGTTTCTAGATCCAGTAATGGATTTTAAACTCTTGTAAATGTTATTCT
This sequence comes from Argiope aurantia, assembly GCA_026543865.1. NCBI lineage: Eukaryota > Metazoa > Arthropoda > Arachnida > Araneae > Araneidae > Argiope > Argiope aurantia. The sequence continues at coordinate 487,036 of JAPMOR010008997.1, forward strand.
AAATGTATTTAAATACTCTGGGAATTTTGTTCAGTAGATATTTGCTTGTAAAAACTGTCACTAAGAATGTTTTAAACGGAACGTATTTAAATTATTAAAAACTAGCCGCCTTTGGCGACCAGCCGGTTCGCCAATCTTAATGTACGTTAAAATTTGAATAATTAAATATTTTATAGAACTCCCATTTTAGTTGCTTCTTCATTAAAATATTTTAAAACTTCAAATTTTAATAGTCATATAATTCACTCATAATATTATAAAGGCCTTCAGCCATAACCTAATATGTATCTCTGTAATTTTCTGTTGGCTCCCGTAGAATTTATGCCTTAAATTAAAGTGGAAATGATTAAACTGCGATAAATATAATATTATTATTTTTTTTGAAACGAAGCATTTTTTTAAAAAAAATATGAGTACTGAAAACAGAGTCGCTGAGTATTTAAACCTTATGGGCACTAAATAATATTTTTCTTAATTTATATAATATCTC
>JAPMOR010008997.1:487535-497918 GCA_026543865.1 Argiope aurantia
TGACTTAAATATATGGTATTTTGTGACTACAAGTGCGGTTTTGTGTCAGACTTTTATTTCAATTGATTGAAAAATGGAAAAATATGTCTAAAACTCAAATTCGATTTTTGGATACTAGTACCGTATGCCAGGCATTAGTCGTCAAATAGCTCGTCAAGTATGACATGATAAATTCAGTAAAAATGCTAAGCTTATGCCAAAACTTAATATTCCGTACTATTATATGCCAATACCAAGAAAGGCGTTCTTTGGCATGACAAGTATGTTAGAGAGTATGCGAAAAAGTTTTAGGGAGACCACTCCCGCTGGTTTGTAAATTAATTTGCTATATCTAGATCTACGTATTGAATGAAGATCACACATAGTTGATTAACATCTATAGTTTAAACATCTGTCAAACTCTGAGCCAAAACCAAAAACGGATTGACTGTCTGTTAGCCTGTACATTCAAAAGCATGTAAACGTGGTAAGCAATGACTTAAAATATATCAAATTTAGTATGTGATTTTGTGACCACAAATGCAATGTTGTGTCAGATATTTTTTTTTTTCAATCGCTTCAGAAAAACGTGTCTGAAATACAAATTCGATTTTTGGATACTATTAACGCTCGCCAAGAATCAATAGTCCAGTAACTCGCCAAGGATGACACGATATATTCAGTAAAAATGCTAAATTCACGCCAAAATTTAATAGTTTGTAACTATTGTACGCCAATTCCATGTAAGGTTTTCTCTGGAATGACAAGTTTATTAGAGAGTATGCGAGAAAGTTTTATGGAGACCACTCCCGCTGGTTTAAAAAGCTGATTATAGACGAACCTTATTAAATCATCTCATTGCAGAAAAATAGCAATACTTTTGTTATTAGGGCTATTATTTTAGAATGTCATTACCTTACCTAGGTTCAAATTATTGGCAATAAAAGAAGTGCTTCTAATCATTAAACTGAATTTGAAAGAAATAGCAATTTCATAACTTATCCTGATGGGGTCTTTGTTTGTTATAGGATCAAACAAAGGATTGGATGATGTGCATTTAACTATCATCTTTCCCTTGTTGATGCATTAATTTGTTTGGATCCTTTAATCTGTATTCCACACCAGAAGTTTGTGTAAAGCATTATTTGAATCTTTATTTCGATTTACAATGAAAACACCTTTCTCATATCAGACAATAGATATATCATTACGTTTTTTCTTTGCAATGTTACATGATTCTTAATATTCTGCATCGCAACATTTACTGTATAATATTACGAGATTTCTTTTGTAATGCGGCATAATATTATTAGCCAAGTTGCATGCGGACTTCTTTTTTTTTCTAGACAACGTGCTTCTGTAGAATAATTGAGCAATTATTTACGAAAAAGCAATAGTGAGATTGTGGCGTCCGTGAATGGATTCTGGTCCTTTGTTTTGCTTCCTGAAATAATTGTCTTTTGTCTTTCTTTTCCAACGCCTTTTGATGCTATGTTTTGTTTGAAATCTTTCGGTCTGACGGATGAGTAACGTTCTCTTGATCGTTTTTTCCGCCTACACAGTGAAATATTGTAAGATTTTGATGCTGATTTATTTTCAATGCATGTTCATCTATGTCACTTAGTAATATTTTTATTTTCCTGTGCTATCCAGGATTTGCTATAATTTCTGGAGAAGCCCGCGGGAGTAGTCTTCCTGGAATTTTCTCGCTTACTCCCTAATAAAGATATTATCCCTCTCATTCTTGCATGCAGATGATTGACTTTGTGCTAGGACTGTTAATGCCACAAGTTTTCAGATTTTTTTATTTTTATAGTCTCGCACTTAATAGCCTTATCAAAATCATGATAGTTGCTGTTGCTTATCCCCCTTGAATTGAACACCATTTCAAACCAAATCCAATATATCGGGGATAGACGGGTGCAGTAGCTTCTGAGCTTAAAGACCCCTGAGTACCCGAGGGCAGAGGTCTGACTTTTAGCTCATATCACACGCTCAATTGAACAGCCCCTTTTTACAGTGGGACTCTTTCACACACCTCACAGATAGAGCACAGGGTAGAGAACAACCATGCCCGAACCAGGACTCGAACCCAGGACACCTAGATCACGGGGAAGACGTGCTACCCCTAGGCCGGGACGCCGGCAAATGATGATAGTTTCGTTAGCATGCATGTCAGAATGTACAGTTTTAATCAGACGTGTTTTTTAATCAGGCTTTTAACAATATTAGAGAGAATGCATGATTCCACTAGAATTCTGCTTAGAATTAATTTGCAGTTATCTTATTTAGGAGGTAAACAACAATTATATAAACACGGATGCAATTTGCACGCCCACCTTTAGTGAATTTTTCGACCCGCCCTATGTGTGTTTTGAATATAGTTGTTTTTCTGAAAAAGGTTTATAAATAGTTTATTTCGATTAATAGAATTTTACTAATCTTTATGAATATCGTAAAAAAAAAATTTACGAAAAAAAATATTTAAAATAAACCAAAAATAAATGAATGAAAATGCAAACCTTTGTATGTAAATGTAACGTAAAAGCATGTTCGTCGTAACTTAAGTTTCATTTTATATTTACATCAATTACAGTCGTATAACGGGGAAATTCATGCTCTATCAGAATTAATATGCTGTTATTAGTTACTGTCATGCGTTAATAGGGAACTACAATTATTAGTTTCCTAGTAGCACAAGTTATCCAGCTACATTGTAGTGATATTTTTACAATATTGTCTATCATTCATAATGTCGAACAACATAATGGAGGTATACAATATCTTGTGCTAGTAACATCGGGTGAGTTCATTACGCAATCCTGGCTATGGTACTCTAAATACATACAGAAATGTGACATATGAGGAATGTTTAAACTTGTGTTACGTGAAAATCGTGTTATAGAAATATCATACTTAGACAGGAGCGAATTAAACTCTCTAAAGGCCCTTAAGCAATGGAAGACTTGGGATCCCCTCCCCCTCCCCACTTTTCATAATCAAATGCATTTTTATCGATTTCAGTTCAGTCTGTTTATAACTAAATTTAAGCAACTCATTTTGATTTACTGAAATGGTAAAAATTAAATTGCGTTTTCACTTTTAAGGGATTGTAAGATTAAGAGATTCAGTATGTCGCGCGAGCAAAAAAAAAAAAAAAAAATTAAAAAAAAAAGTAGTTTTATACAAAAAGTGACAAAATTCTTTTACAATCTATATTCTATTTCATTATAAAGCAGCATTTTTTTTTTTTTTTAGAATTACAAAACAATGTAAATAAAATTTACAAAAGACAGTTATTTAGGAATGTTTTTAAAATAATACTTCGAAATTTATACGACACTTGTTTTTAGGCGAATAAACTCGTGTGCACAACCTTCATGCACGTAAATTCAATGCACATTTCACATTCATATTCATTATATCATTTCATTATGTCATTATATTGAGAAAACTACAAAAAATCTCAAACTTCGGGGGAGGGCAGTTGCGAGACTCTTGGGCAATTGTTTATTTAATAACTCGACTCCGCTTGTTGGAAGATCGGTCGTATGTGTAATTATTATTAGATACTGCTTTACTTATTAGGTCGGGGGCACCTCGAAAGGAGGATGAGATGCTTCCGGCATGGTGGTTGGATCTCGCCACCCTGGAGGGAACACTAATAGGTGGGGGATCTAACTCCTCCCATCGATGACGGGACGTACTTCCTTCGGGAAGGGTTATACCGTGGTAGCGGCGGTCCGGTCATTCAGTTTTATGGTTTAAATCCGTGTGCCTTCGGGCGGGTCGGAGAGTTAGATGGTTGACTTTACTTATTAGGCCGCCTTAAGCAACCAGTTGGTACGCTAGGAGTATTGGGTATATTTGTTTTCAGACAAATCATTTAGATAGTAAGCACTTCATGTTCCGCCAAATTGTTGCACATTAAAACCGTGTTATTTTATTTCTCTAATTTATGTTGTCTTACTCTGTGCATATGAACATTGCTAATAAAAAAACATCCCATAACATCATAGAGCTGTTAAAAGTGTAAATACAAATTCATCTGATCATCTATTGATCTGTACTTTTAGAAACATGTCAACGCGAAAACTCAAAAGACATAATGACTTAAATATATCAAATTTGGTATGTGATTATGTGACTACAAATGTAGTTAAGTGTCAGTTTTTTGTTACAATTGGTTGTGGAAAATGCGTCTAAAACACAAATTCGAATTCCGGATACCGTTAATCGCATTCCAGGGATTAATTGCCAATTAACTTACCAAGAATGACACCACAGATGCAGTAAAAATGTCAAATTCACGCCAAAGTTTAATATTTTGTAACTGTTGTGCGCCAAAGCTGTGCAAAGTATTATTTGGGATAATGCCTTTATTAGAGAGTATGCGGGAAAGTATTCGGAAGACCTCCAGCCGGTATTTATCTTATAAACTGCGCAGATAATTAAACAGAATTCCTTTTTCTTATCTTTTAACAAAGGAGAAAATTCACATGAGTTAGTATTTGAATGAAACAATGAAAATGTTTTGAACTTCAAAGCAACAATGTAATAATCTCTTATGTAGTTCGAGAAAAAAATTTTTAAAAAATTGTGAAAACGCCAAAATTTAACTTGAATTTTTAATTAATAAAAATTCTAATTAATTTTTTAAAAAGTCACTGTGATGTGCACATTCTCATCCTCCAAGTTATATATGTGCCAAATTTGGTAGCTGTAGGTCAAATGGTCTGGCCTATAGAGCGCCAGTACATACACACATTTATCTTTATTATTAGTAGAGATAAAAGTTACCGTTAAACTTCTTTAAACATTTAAAATCTGATTTATAATTTTATTCCTATACCATGTGAATAAGATCTTGTGTAAATGATGCATCTAAAAAAAAGTATGCGAGGATAATGAAGTGGGTAAAAAGTTATCATCTGTGACATTGATCACCCAAAATGCGAGAATTAAAAATGCCGGGATTTTTTTTTCTCCTGCTTGCGTCCTCGTCCGAGTGTTTGCTCTGGATCTTCGACGCAAGTCACTTGTCGAAACTGGTTTCCGTCCACGCATCGTTTGGCGTGCATCCTTAGCAAATCGCTCGGGTGTGGGATCTTTTGGAAAAACACAATGATGCAGAACGCTTCATGGATATTCATATGATACGGTGCGGGTATTATTTGGTCTTTATTTTGTCGAGTCAAAGCCGTAACTTCCTGGGGGGGGAAAAAAAACAGTGGCGGTGGTCTCCCCAAAATTTTCTCGCATACTCTCGAATAAAAGTGAATTTGTATTTTAGATCCGTTTCTTCCCAACGATTAAAACCAAAATTTGACACATAACTACAATTGTAGTCACAAAATCACATATCAAATTTGATATATTTAAGTTTACTTTTTTGAATTATTGCGTTAACATGTTTCTGGAAGTACAGATGGACTGACGTCCAGGCCACGTTGAATTTGGCTCAAAATTTATTAGATGTCTAAAATCTTAATTATTAATAAAATTTAAACCGTTTGCAATGTTTTATCAAACAGTGAATCGAGTGGATTTCCTCCATTGTTGAAAGTTAAGAAAGAAGGATTATGTTTAATATCCGAGTAATTTACAAGATAAATACCAAATAGTCTGCCCAAAGCTTTCATGCATACTCTCTAATAAGAGCTTATTCCAGAGAACACCTTGGATGGCACTAGTGTGCTATAATTACGAAACTTTTGACGTGAATTTAGCTTTTTTACCGAATCTATCGTAACATCCTTGGAGAATTATTTGGCGATTGATCCCTGGCATACGATTAATGGTATCCGAAAATAGAATTTATGTTTTAGACGCGTTTTTCTCAAGCGATTGTAACAAAAAAATAAACTGACACAAAACTTCACAAAAATCACAAGTCGTATATTTAAGTCATTACATCTTTGAGTTATCGCGTTTACATGTTTCTAAAAGTATAGATTAATACCTGGTCAATCCCTAGTAGGATTTAGTTCAAAATTCGATAAGTGTCTAGACTACAGATGTTAATTCTGTGTATCGAATTTTATGTATCTAGCTCTCTTCATTTCGTAGTTATCATGTTAATTTATATTCGAATAGCTGGACGCACAGATTTTCTCTGAATGAATTTGTTCAAAATTTGATAGAAACCTACAAATTTTGTGTGTAAAGATTGAACACTAAATTTCATTCGTCTAGCTCGAAAAGTTTTTTTTTTTTTTTTTTTTTTTTTTTGTTACAGAAAGACAGATATTTTCTAAATATGTGTTTTTCGAACTGAAGGTGGTCTAAAACGTGGGGTTTTATCAAAATCTCGAGTTTGGCGATGTTTTTTGGCGATTACAATGCTTTCTTTATACTTGTTATACGAGAGAGTAAAAATTGTCATTTTAATGATACCAATTTAATAAGCTTGCAAATTTTCCCTGATTTTTTTCCTACTTTCCATTAATAGGTTACATTGTAGCCCTAAGTTGAAACCATTTTCACTGTTTCATTAACTATCTGATAGTGTCATTTGCTCCTATTGTTGAAAGAGGGCCGCGGTGGCCTGGTGGTAATGTCTCGGCTTCGGAACCGGAGGGTTTCAGGTTCGAGACCCGATTCCACCGAAGAACCATCGTGTAAGGGGGTCAGTTGCACGTTAAATCCGTCATGACCAAACGTCCTCCCGCTGGTGTGGTGTGGTGTGGAGAGGGGGGTGCCAGCTCAGGTGTCGTCCTCGTCATCTGACCGTGGTTCAAAATTACGAGGTCCGTCCCAAAATAGCCCTAGTGTTGCTTCAAAACGGGAAGTTAATATAACCAAACCAAACCGAGATTTTATTTAATATATGAGTAGTTTACAAAAAGGATAAAAAAGTGATGTTACGATAAATCAAAATTTATAAACAGGGTGAAAATCATTTACATTTTAAATTACGCTATGATGTCATTGGACTGGTCACCATTAGAAAGTTTCATGTACACAGTGAGCGAAGCATGTGCAAGACTAACGCATCTTTAGCACACATCTAATGTGTTGTGTGTTAAATGTTAACACATCTAATGTGTTATTTGTGTGTACTACTCTCTAATACACAAGTAACACATCTTTAATGTCTGGTAATTTCACGATATTAAAGATAGATTTACACTCAGCCAGTTATAAGATTCAATCACGCGCAAAAGGAAGATTGCGCATGTGCTGAGAGAGGGGACAATAGCAAGTTCTTAACTCGACGGAACAAATACTTGCTACTATATAGTTTTTGTGCATGCTAGGTCTTATTGGATCATTTATAGTTGACTGAGTGTAAACTCATCTTAAAGATATGAAGTTATATCCAAACAATTTAACTGAAATGAAAGATAATAAAAGCTCCAGCGAAATCAGCTAGTCGCCAAAAACTGCTAGTAACTAATAAATTAAAATTTCTTTCTATTTTTTTATTATTTTGGTTAGTCTTTCTTTTGTCATAAAGTGTCATAGAAATTCAATGAAAAACCGTATGTCTTTTTTTTGAAAGGTTATGTTCTAGAGGGCTAACTTTGCAAAGGAATTATATTTCTTCATAAAGGATTCCACTGAAAGAACGTTTAAAATATGACTGGCCTGTCTCAGAATCATCTATTCAGGACAAAAAGTTATCGCCAAAGATTCTGCATATTGCTTGGTTGGTTACAAATAGGTCCCGAGTGTTTATTGCTCAGTTTATTTCCTTTTTCGCTTTCAAATGTCTCATTTTTATAGTCCTATCTCCATGTCTCCAACGTAACGAGTTTCCTCTGACGTGTTCAGTTATTGCACCCTTGCGGTTCCTGAACAGAAAGAAAAAAAAAGTTATGTGACGTCATTTTCCATCGATAACTAGCGACGCTTCTAAAAATACGGGGTCTCGTTAACTATCGTCCGGCCCCAAATTACTTTTGATTCCTTTGTTCCAGGAGATGATTGAAGTCGCTTTGCTTCCCATTTTATATCCTTCCTTGCCGTTTAAAAAGAGGCAGGGAACAAAGTTCTGTTTTGCTTTATGGATTTTTCGACAAATTGAAGGCGCGATTGTTTCTGGAACTTGCATGTTACGAAATATGATCTTCTATTCTTAGATCTGGGATCGTTAGATCGCTGCTGTTATTGCAACGGTTTAAATGTTTCTGATTGTTGTTTCCGTGTTGTGAATCGCTTCTAAACTGTCCGATATCGTGCCCAGCCGATAAATTGGCTGGTGGAACTTGCTGTCTTTTTGAAAAATCTGAATTCGAATCTGGCACAGAATCTAAATTTAGTTATAACTTTTAACGTATTTAATGTTAAAAGTTTAGAGTCTGGAAAAAGAAGGGGGGGATAAATGATCTTGGACTGTTGTTTTTTAAACTGTGTAATCGAGATTGCCATTAATCTCAGATGTGTCTCAAATTAGAAATTATTATATTTGCATTTATTTTTTTGCGTAATTATTTTCTATCGAAATTCGGTTGGCTGTACTTTATTTGAGCCCAAGAATTACTTTCCTTTCTAGTTGGGTTCAAATCAGAGAATTGTAACTCACACAAAAAACAGAAGTGCAGGTTGGTTGGTTGGTGTTTTTTGGCGCAAGAACCATGTTTCGCACCAAGGCTGCAAAGATTATGGTAGATTACATGCAGGCTCAATCCAGACATCTGCACGTGTCTGTACTAATTGTTTAAAATTAAAATTAATTTAAAGTAAAACAGTAAAATGAATAATACAATAACGTCTAGAAATTACTGTAATCTTTATTCTAATGAAAACCTTTCATAGATATACTGTGCCATACTCCGACCTCGCCAGAGGCCATGCGGGAAACTTGATGGGGCCACCGAAGAGCAACCCCACCTAACACGAAGGAGCAAACTACACTTGATGACGTTGGACCTTGCGAACAATAAAAAACCCTCTAGAGAAAACGCATATTGAAAATAGAAAAGAAAAATTATATTTTACATTTCACATTTCATATTAAATTGTGAACCACTAAAAGTGCATAAAATACATTAAATGAGTGTTAACTTTTTACATGAGAATGTGTCAGCAGATGGATCTTGTAACATTTGGACGCGCGTGTTTATTTTTAGCTGGACTGTTTCAACATTACGTCACAGTGGCGATGATTTCAAGCAAGCGTTGATCTCCTCATCGTACGGTGAGCGTGGATAGGAACACCCTAATTACCTAGCGTTATGAAATATACTTTACGACCTATTCTCATACCTACCAAATACACAAAAAATTTCATGAAAATCGGTAGAGCCGTTTCGGAGGAGTACGAACACAAACACCGTGACATGAGATTTTTATACATTAGATTGATTTTTACAAACTCTGAAATCTTACAAACGCCGCATAGGTCTTGTTTTAAAATTCCATTAATTCCCCTCTCTATGAAAAGTAGAATTAATATCACTATTTGAAAATAGAAATTGTACACAATATAATGAAAAATATTACTCTTGCGCTATAAATTTCCCTCATAATGAATCATTTAGACTTTTAAACAAATCTTAAGTATATGAAGCTCGACCCGAATCCGATTATTTTCATCTCTCCTTTTTTATAGTTCTTTTTTACACTGTCTAAAAAATGTATGAAAAAGTCAATATAATGCATTCTTCGATTTAAATGCGCAATGAAAAAGAGAAAGCACAGTTTTCTGCCCTTTCATAGGCCTGACATCTTTTTTATGTAATTTTGTTTAGTTAAAAATACTTCAACCATGCTCTTGTCTTGATCCATGTCTAAAATATTAGACGTCTTGTTCCAGCCAAATGTTTTTGCTGATAAGTCTGAGAGTCACTTTATTTTCAGTCCACAATGAAGCGTTTTCTTCGAAGTTGAAAAAAAAAATCTTTAGGATAGCTGCACTTAGAAGCCTTTGTTGCCTTAAACTTCAAACACAAATTTCCCATCCACAACTTGGTTGGTCCACTCTGCATCCAAACCTCGAGCCGGTCTAGTTATTGCACGCGTGTTTTATCAAAAATCAGCAGATTGAATCACTGTTTATTCAACAAAAATCATGTATGATTTTAAAATAAAAAGATTGATTCTTTGTGGTTGACATTTGACAAAGGGTGCGTTGTTGCAACCAAATACAAAAGAAGCGTGCAGACACACTAATTTTTTTTTTTTTTCGCTTGAGACAACCTGTTTAACTAGTAGCATATGAACGTTAACCTTGATTTTTTTTGTCTTTGTTATTGATTGTTTATCGTGCCCAATAAGATAATGGATGGATACACTTTGAAGTGTATCTCTCTAAATCATTGATCTTTTGTGAGTCGTCTGTGCTAATAGATTTCTGTGAGGGACGATTTTTTTTTTCAGAGGTTGCTTTGAAAACTGTAACATTGGCCACACGTGGTAGATTCATAAATATAATTTGCGAAGCATGTTCCTGTGTGCTCT
>JAPMOR010008997.1:497928-514119 GCA_026543865.1 Argiope aurantia
CACAGGTCACAAAACAAAAGTACATGTTCCTATCCTCTAATGTTTCTTTGCGGTGCATTGTGAAACCATATCCTTGTCAATCGTTTTCCTTTAGTATACTAGTGATTTTATTTTTCAACCATCCAAACTATCGAACTAGTTATTCTTGGAAAATGCTTTGGGTATTTACTATAAGCGACATGATTCATCATGTTTGTTATCATGTAACAATTATTTCTTTCTTTAAAATCTGTAGGTTTGGTAAAATGCTTATGGAGACTTTAACGGTTTTAGATACTTTAAAAAAAAACGAAATTAGGTCTAGGATTCAGTGTAATGAAATACCCAGAAAACAATTCCATGTCTTGTTATCAAATAACTGAGAACACAGCTGAGTTCCCACTGCTCTTAAGTTCTTTTTGATGATCTTTTCTTGGAAAGCTCATTGTCTACGGCCTTGAAATTCTCGAAAATTTGTGGCTACTTTTTTTCTTTTTTCTTCTCAGTGACCAAATCTGTAACAGAAACTACTGCTTACAATAATTAAGCGAGCGTACCGGTTATTTGTAAAAAAAAACCTGAAATTGCCATATCGAAGAGGTTTTGTCATATAAATTCTCTTAGAAGATGATATATGCAGTTACGTAAAGATATCTATTTCTTTTTGTTATTGATAATTAATATTTATATAGTTATTAAGATTTTTTTTTTTTTTTTTTTTTTTTTTTTGGCGCAAGCGTTACGTTTGGCCATACTGCGCCAATCAGATGGTAAAAGTTAGATATTTGTATGAAATATCGTTGTTTTCGTATGTGTGTGTACTTTCTCGTTTTATATTCTGAGATATTTTTTCCCATTCAAATCTTGAACAAGTCTGGTAACAATACGTGACATTTATATAAAGTATATGTTTACTATGAGAACTTAAATGTCATTTATAATGTTTATAAAGCTTTTATGCAATTGTATGTTGTCGATACATAAAACTGGTAAAATAGGCGAGCATTTCTTTTAAGATTTCTAATATATTGGATTTTTTTTTTTCATGTGAATATCGTACAAGAGTATCCATACCTTTTCGAAGAATATGTATAAGCCACGAAAAATGCTTGGAAAAATTTTTGCGCCTGAAATAAAACATAGTATTCTCAAAATGGGACATACACATTTTTAAATCTTACTTAATAAATTCAATATAAAATATTGTCTATCATATACTTTTGAGATACGTCACTGATGATACAATACGTCACTATTGTAGCATCAGTCGCTTTCAGATGATAGTTTTATGACTTATTATCAGAATTCTATGATCATTCTAAACATTATGATTTTTATGTTTGTTATAAAATGAAAGCTTTTAGAAATTTGAAAAAGAAAATTCTTGCTTTATAAAAATCAACCGCATTGCTAATGATAAGCATTAGTATAATCTTTCTTTGAATGAGATGCACGCTGTTTTTACCATTTTTAGCTGCAACAGCGTATTTCTGCAATCACACAGTAATGGTGACGAAGTGAACATACATGTCGAACGATTTAGGAGGGGTTTTTTTTGGGGGGGTGGAAACTTCGCTAAGATTTTTATTTTTGGAGCCATTTATACCAAGGGCAAAAACATATTATTATATCCTTATCAACATTTACCCCTGCTACAAATAGTCATAATATGGTAAGAAACATTTATAAAAAAAACTGAACAAGTGATTTTTTAAAATTTCTTCTATGAAGCCGGAAGGAAGATTCTTTCTTCTGAAGATATAAGAAAAATAGAAATTTCATCTGCCACCAACAATGTTGCCTCTTATATAATAAGAGTTTGTGCTAGGATATTGAAAAAAGATATAAAACTGTTTAGAGCATTTCAAAGCGGTATTGCATGCGTAGGTTAGGTAGCAGTTGAAGACAAGTATTCAAAAATAATACCCTACATCTAAGAAATTGTAGCTTTCACGAGTCGATAATTTGCCTAAATTTAATTATCTGCAATTGCGAAATAGAAAAATTTCAACCTTTCTGTCATTTCCAAACCGTTTGAGGTGGCGAATCATAAAATTTTGAGGAGAATTAGGCAAAAGCTTAAATGAGGATGCTATTACAAACAGTGACAGATTTCTGACTAAATTGACTAGGTAGCTGCCTAGCCTGTCAAGCTAAACTAAGAAAAGCTGGTAAACAGACCGATTAAAAAACTTTGCGAAATAAATGTTTGTAAAAAATAGTAATTCTATAAGTTATAAAATATTAGACACTTTATCATGTTAATTGATCGAGTTTCTGCATCTCATTACGTTAATTTAGTAATTGAATATTGTTAAGTATTTGTAATGTTGCTTTCCAGTTCAGTAAATCCCCTGGATAAGGAAGATAGTTTTACCGATAGCTCTGATGGACGCTAAATGGATGCCAGATCAGTGACCTCCAGGCGTGGCAATAATTTGGCAACAAAATCAAAGATTCCAGAAACTAAAAGAATCTTCGTGGTAGCGCCATTAGCACTCGAGTTATAGTTATCCTTCTAGAAGCTTTTGTGTTTTATCTTGGAAACTAAAAAAAATAAAAAAAATGCTGTGAGACAGAATTGAGGTCAGTCAATAATAGTCAGTACTGAGTGAAAAGTAGCAGACGAATCGAGAGACATTAGGATAAGGATTCTCTTCCTGCGATTTCTGTCTGAGCGGCGCTTTGTGCTGTTACGGTTGTTTATTATCTATTTACTATTTGTACGCTGCTGTTTACTGCGCGTGCTCTTCTTGTATCGTCAGCTGTGTGTTTGTTGTATGTATTTTCGTGTAGAATAAAGCATCGTTATGTGCTATTGAGTCTGTTGGACTTTTTTCATTGCACATCTATTGAAAAAAAAAAGAAGAAAACCTTAATTTTTGGAAATTTTTTTGAAAACTTAGAATAATATTTTCAGTATATCATATGTAATTGATAAGTTTTCTATATCTCTCATTACGTTAACTAAGTTATTAAAATATTAATGAACAACGAACTTCTGCAGCAGTAATATTATATACAAAAATCGATGTCGGCGTCCTGGCCTAAGGATAGCGCTTCTTCCCCGTGATCTGGGCGTCCCGGATTCGAGTCCTGGTTCGGACATGGTTGTTCTTTACCCTGTGTTCTATCTATGAGGTGTGTGAAAGAGCCTCGTAAAAAGGGGTTGTACAAGTGAGTGTCATTTTCATTTGAGCTAGAATTCAGACTTCTTCTCTCAGGGGCCTGAGGGTGCTCAGGGGCCTTTACCCTTAGAAGCTATTGCACAAACTCGGCTAAAATCGCTGCCTTCGTCAGCGTGGTTGTCTATGGCAAATGCCATAAGTAGCGACAACAACAAGTATGGATGCCAGACAGTTTTGGGGTCACAGTAGATAAAATAAAAACGGATGCATTTCCACATAGTTAATAAAATAAAAATGATTAACCTGAAACAAGTCATTAGCAGGTTAAAAATGCGTTGAAATATATAAACTAAATTGAGCAATTTTAATAAAGAGGGGCTTCATTGAGTGCTCTGGGAAGCAGAATACTTAAATACACCAGTTAGAAATCTATCTTATGATATTCGTCTTCCATGCTGTAATTAGTTCAGATCTGTGCATCTGCTTTCGATTTACAATCACGTGCTGTTGAAGAATCGACTAATAAATACTGTTTTCTACAATTTAGATTGGGCTCATCGCCTAAAAGGAAAAAGAATTCCTAAATATACTTAACTACCTCCGTGAAAGTCAAGAATTGCTCTTCCAGCTCATTTTTCATCAAACAATCCGAAAATAAACAGCGAGGAGTTCGATTGTGCATGAAATCACCGCATCACGCACCGGTCGCTAAGGAGATTCATGAGGATAAGGAATAGTTCTGAATCACTGTCATCAGTAGGGGGGGGGGGATTCACGCATACAGAAGAGGCATCTTACGGTACCAAATTTGCTTGGGAAATGCCTCCGAAAACGGATAATCTGTTACACTTCCATAAACAAAGGCGATGCGTCTATATTTGTACCATTAGATTTCCATACTAATGTCTGAAGTTTGTGCACCAGGAAGTTCTGGTTTTATATTTAAATGGTTAAAATGATCTAACGCCTTTAAGAAGTACTTGTAATGTTTGAATAGGTTATTTTAACCGTTTCTTTTCTTTCTTTCTTTTTTTATCTTAACTAGTTGAAGAGGCGTTGTTTAAAAAAAAAAAGGCCACGTTGACTTGCAGCTGTAATGTTCGTTAGCGTGGGACGTTTTTCTCGTGGCCAACTTCTGCAAGAAAAGTAATTTTAGAAGAGTGAATGAACAGATAAAAGCAACTTTGCAGTTTTATCATCTAATTAATAAATGTAACAGCTGTTTTAAGATTTGAAAACAATTAGTCGTATATTTTGCGTTTGATAATATTATGGCTTGTTTAAATTAAATCCGTTTTATCATTGTTTTAAAGTAACTACTTTTGTCACGCGAATTTCGGAAAGTTATTGAAATCGTTTATCTTTTGATCGTTACTAGTTAAAGCTTTTTTTTTCCTTCATATTTAAGGAATTTTATATCACCAATTGCTACATTGTCTTACTATCTTCGTCTGTGACAGAATCTCATTTAAAATTAGTCTGAGAATTTTTCAAGAAATTAGAAAAGATTTTTTTTTCGTTAAAAAAAGTATGAAAGAATTGAAATGCAAAGTTTTAAGTATTGCAGTGAAAAAAAACCCAGCTGTGATGGATTTTTTACAGTGTGTGTTTATGTGAAAGAGAGAGAGACTTAAAGACAGTCTGTTTATCATAAAGCAGGTTTTATTTCCTTCTGCCTATTTAGCCATAATTTAGCAAGTATTAGATAAAGTAGTAATATAGTTTCATATATAAATATGTTAAATTTTTGATACTGAATAGCAACTACACTGTGAAATCTGCAGTTGTTCTAGTATAAACATGTGAACCCATTTCCTCGTTCGTTTTAAAAAATGTTTTTCCTGAAATAATGTCTAGAATCTGTTTTGTCTTCAGTTTTTGTATATGACATGACTTGGACTACTAAAAAGTAAAAAGTTTAAACTTATTATAGTCAACAACCATCATGTAACTTGATTTTGATTTGAATTAAGTCCACTAATCTCCTTTTCGTTGATATTTTGTAAGAATTTTGAGTATAGGCTCTGAGAATTTAGAGATTGTCTTGATTTTTTGTTATTGGTGCTTTTATAGTATTGTGCTTCTAGTTATGAAATTCCTGTCATACACTTAAATAATGGATTAAAATTTAGAAATTTGTTTTACCAATAAAGAGAAGAATTTTTTACTTTCTTTGTTTTTAAATTACTGTATCGTCCATTGATATCAACTGCACAACCATTTCACAATGCAAATAGCATTTTAACACGGCCAATTCAACCTGTAGAAGCGTTTTTAAGTTATATGAGATTTGGAGACATTACCAAATTTCAAAACCATATATATATATATATATATATATTTAAATTTAAATTATAAAAGTTATAAAAAATTTTTAACATAATCTAAATGCTTTAATGTAAAATTTACATTAAAGTACTAAATTTGGCTGAGTCAATCAGCTTACTTCAAAAGGCTAAAACAAAAACAAAAAACACTAATCTTCAAGCGACTTTGAAGCCATGAAAAATATTGAAGAAATATTATTAAAATTTCGAGGCCCTTCAAATTTACAGGTCCCCTAGACATTCAACCACTTGCTTTTTTATAATCTGGCCCTGCCTTTAATGCCTATCTGTAAATATAAAAATTTTCGCTCGCAATATCACTATACATTGTTAAAGCAACTGATCTTCGCAATCCTCGTCGAATCTGTCACCACTACTGACATTTACTCAATCTATTTTTCTTATCGCATGATTTTTTTTTTCAGAAATTTTGGATGAAATGGCAGGCAAAATCTATGCCTAAGCTCGAAAACTTTCTTTTGAATGGATCACGACAGAGCAATTTGTATTGTTCCGCTGCGTTCGATACGCGAAAAGGAACTACACTTTTCTAGAGGCGAATGTTCCATGCCATCAATTAGCTTAAACACCTCTGCGATTTGTTTTTAAGCAAGAATGCTCCGTCTGCAGGTGATAAAATCAAGAAGACATCTGACTTGAATCAAGCGCCTCTGGGATTTATCGGGTTGGCAGACTTGGCGGAGGTCATGGTGTTCCCACTTGTCTTTTGTTTGTTTTGGTGTACTTCTATTGTATGGACGCATGCCTTCCTTTTGATTTGTCTTGTTATGAAATGCCTGATATTAAAGGATACGATGGATAGGTCACGGCACTCGTTTTGTTGACACGTGGTATTATCTTGCTGTCTTCAAATTGCTCTTGGCCTTCAAGTTGGCGAAGAAAATTGAAATGAATGCCAAAGATCTGATATTGAATGATTGACATGAGTAAAATCATGGCTAATCATAGTTTTTTTCATGCAAGACTTCTTGATGTAATCTCTTGCCCTGGGAATAAAGTGTCATTTCTAATTTTTAGGTAGATTAAGAAAAAAGGGGGGAGGGGAAAGATGTGTCTTGCCTTTTTTTTTTTTTTTTTTTCGCTTAGTGTCAGAAAGTTAGTAAACTTTTGCTTATGTTCGGATTGTGGCTAAATTGACTTAAGCACGGTAAGTTTCATGGCATGTCTTACCATCTTAGAATATCTGGGAGAAGAATTTGGAAAAGAAAGAAATTCTTGATATTTGGGGAATTTGGGAAAAGAAAGGCTTTATGATTATTCTTAATATCTTGAAAGTGTTTTGGATGAAAAAGCATATGAAGTAAATATGTGGAATTAAATCAATTTTTTTTTTACTATTTATGATAAAAATAACAGCTGCGTCAGAATTATGAGGTGAAATGTCTACATTGCTGGGTTGTTGTTTTTTTTTTCAAAATCTACAAATACGTGTACTTTTTTTAAAGTTATACCTCATTTCTGAAAGTATGATTTTTATTTTCTGATATGATAGCATTTCGTCGCACACTGCGTACCAAAATAGAGATTTCCTTATCTTGGCTTGTGTTAATTATAGAGCAGATGTTCAAAATGATTAATTCTAAAAAATAATTGTATGTAATTTTAATTTAGTTTTTCTAATCGCAAGATACAATAAAAATGTAGTTCCACGAACAGTTAATTTTTTACACTTAATTTCTTAAACAATTAAATATAGAATGAAGATTATTTATCCAGTTTTAATTTTTTTAAATATACATCTTTCGTCCAGAATGATGAAACAGTAGTTTCATTCTGCTTTATCTATCTAAAATTTGTTTTTTTTTGCTTAATGTTTTTAATAATATTGGTTAGTATCGGTTATATTTTCAATATTCTGGAGCATTTTTTAGACTGAACTGTTGAGAGATTTGTTTAGGTAATGTAAAAAATTAATTTTGTAATTAGTAATTAATGATTAATTAGTTAAATATTTAGTTTTTTTTAATTAAAAAAATTGAGTGCAGCAAAAAATAAAAAAAGTCCGTATTAATTAATAATAATTTCTGTTCTCAAGAATTTTTTTCTAATTGTTTCTGAATTGGACACTTAACACAAGAGAACTTAATCCTTAAATGCCTGACTTTTTTTTAAAAAATTACTTTTAAAATGTTTTTTAACTTTAAATTCTTAAATAAGTCGAGGGAAAAATATTATGAAAATCATATTTTGTTTCAAATGCGGTTTACTACTAATAAATACCTTGTTGCTAATTGGCTTTTAATTGAATTTTAAAAAAATGTTAACAGTGATAAATATAGACTTCAGTGTTTTATTTTTTACTTGTTAGCAAATTTTTAATTCAACATTGAGTGTTAAAATATGGTATTCTGACAAACTCTCACTCTCACAAACAAAACAAAACAAAACAAAACAAAAAGCCGTGCAGTCACGAGTGGAAAACATTTTTCCCCCCATCAGCACTCGTGTTGCCGTATGCATGCAATAAATAGATTTAATAACTTTTTCAATATATGCCCATTGGCAACAACAAGCATTAGAGTTTCAATCTTATTCCCGTATTCTTTTAGGAGACAAAATTGAGAAAGTTGCTCGGCAACTCTCAGCATCTAAGAGTTAAGACTTTTCATGTTTGGAAACCATCAAATTTTCTATCATTTCTTTAATATTCAAATGTATGTCCCTTTCTATAATTTGAACGGTAGTTTACCGTAAAACTTATCACAACACCTCATTTTATATCACTAATGTACCAACATAGTGGCTCGTTTTGATCTTATTAAAGGCTTTCCATATCATCTAAGTGGAATATTCATTTGCATTGCATGCCCTGTATTCAGTAACTTCTGATGCGAGACGCAAATAAGGCTCTTAAAGAAGGAGGAGGGAATATGTGGTGGTGGTGGGGGGAGCCCACCTCAGTATTCATGTCTTCCAATCATCAAGCAAATGGTCATTCCCTCGTATCGATTCTTGTGCCGGCCTAGGCTCTGCCAGCCATGCCTGACGCTGGTATGACGTGCACCGAATGCATAATGAATCAGCCCGCTGGTTGGCTCTCTGGAAGATGGTGGTAAAGTGCTTCGCCAAAAGAAATCAAGCCTAAAAGCATGTAATCAAATCAAGCCTTATTTTAGTGAAACTCTGAAAAACGATTGGATCATTATGTCCTAATTCGCCAAAACCGCGCATTCCACCATATCCTAATGTATCTTGATAAAATATCTATCCTACTTTAGTCGCCATTGTTTGGATGATCCTGCTGACTGAAAAGACTACCATTGCGATACAGAGTGACAATCTTGTAGCCCTCAGGCGGGATGGATATTGAAATTTAAATATTCAGACAATACTGAGATTTAAATATTGAAAAACTTTGGTGATCGGTAGATGTATTAAGTATTATTGCGCTAATCAATTATATTGCGTGGCAAATAAGCAAAGAATGCACTTGATTCGATGAAAAGAAGAGCAGCCTGATATCTTTGAAATCATCTAGATAAATATTGTTGTTCAACTGTACTCGTTCAAATTTAACGTATGTTTTGAGCTTACAAAGGGAGGCATGTATAATAATGATCTTACATTCAATGGCTAGATCTAGATTTATAGAATCGCTTTACAAATCATCGGGAGTGGTTTCCTCAAAGTTTTCTCGCATACTCTCTAATAAAGTTATGATAGAGAACGTTTTGCGTGACATTGGCACACAATATTAATGAAATATTAAGATTTGCCATGAATTTAGCATTTTTACTGAATCTATCGTGTCATCCTTGGCGAGTTTTTTGGCGATTAATTCCTGGCATGCGGTTGTGTTTTAGACGCATTTCTCTCAACCGATTGAACAAAAATGTTTTAAGTCATTCCGTTTTTGAATAATCGCGTTTTCTTATTTCTGAAAGCATAGACCGACAAGCAGTCGATCCGTTGTTGCTTTTGGCTCAAAATTTGACTGATGTCTACACTAGAGATGATAAATCTGTGTATTGAATCTTATCTTTCTAGTTCGCTTCGTTTTGTAGTTATCGTGCTGTCTTACATTGGAACTGCCGGATTGACAGATTTCCTCTTAGCGGATTTTGCTCACAATTGATAGAAATATACAAATTTGGTAACCATAAGACCATATAATATATTTCAACCGTCTAGTTCAAAGCGTTTTTAAACTATCTTTGTCACAGACAGACAGACGGACATTTTCCAAAAATGTGCTTTTCGAACTCGGGGATGTCTAAAAAGTGTATATACGTGAAAATCTCGAATTCAAATTTTTTGACGATTACTATACTTTCTCTATACTACGAGAAAGTCGATTCAGTTTAAAAAAATTTAATTATTGTTATTAATTTTATTATTAATAATACTAATTTTTTTAATTAATTCGAGTTAGTTATACAAAAAGAGATTTATTGGATTTGGTACCACTTATCAATAATTTTTACCGCATTAAATGGCGAATCTTTTGGTAACTCTTGACTGAACACTATTGGAATGAACAATTTTATTTTGAAAATTATATTTGTCTCGGCATCGGAAATAATAATAAAAAATAATTTTGAACTATCAGGTTTACATGCATACGAAAATACAGACTGACAGACTGATTTTCGGTAGTTTTGATTAAAAATTTGATATGGATCAACACTTTAGATACTATACCTTTGTACGAAATTTTATACTCCTAGTTCTTTTTGTTTTGTAGTGATCATGTTAACTCTCATTCTGATAGACAGACAAATTTTCTGTGAATAAGTTGTTCAAAATTTAATGGAAATCTACAGATTTAGTGTAAAAACTTCTAAAGTAGACTTCTTGGTAGAAATCTACAAATTTGGTGTAAAGACTTCTAAAGTAGACTTCTTGGTAGAAATCTACAAATTTAGTGTAAAGACTTCTAAAGTAGACTTCTTGGTAGAAATCTACAAATTTGGTGTAAAGACTTCAAAAGTAGACTTCTTGGTAGAAATCTACAAATTTGGCGTTTCGAATAAATTTCTTTTTTCTAGTTCGAATCGTTTTTAAATTAACCTTTTAACACAGAATATGACAGAATTCAATTTTTATTATTATTATTATTATTATTACTATGGCGCTACATTAGAATTTCGAGGTTACATTTTTTGACGATTACAGCACTTCACCTTTGTATACTTAATATATATTAAAAAATAAAAAAATATATATAAGTCAAATTTTCATAATTCTGTTTCTATACATATTGCTAATTCATTATAAGCGCAGAAAGTTTGCGGTCGACAGCAAGCTTAATTATGAAACGTTCGAAAAAGTTCGAAGTAACTTGAAAAATTCGTTACACCCTAGGGTTTTTTGTTGTGAAATTTTATTTTATTTCATTCAGATTCGCCTTGGTCGAGCATGAATAATCAATAATAATAATAAACTAAGGTCGCCAAAGAGCCACCACCCGCCAGACATACTCGTTTTTGCTGTTTATACATTGAATTAGGTGAATGACCTTTTGCGGCCATAATTTATCATTGTTGGAAGGCGGGCAACCGAGAATCCAACGCGCGATTTTTTATATATACGCTGTGATATTTATGTCGGATTGTGTGTTCATAGAACGGAACTCTAAGCGAGATCTGCCGGTGCAATTATGGGTATGCACCGTGTAACGTTTTATATGGGATTGTAATTCACTGACAATACTTTTTTTGAATGAATAATGAAAACCGCCAGCTTGGCACACTTTCCTCCTGAGCTTTTAACTGATTAAAAACAAAGCGTTTAAGTTGAAGACACGGCGGTTGGTCGGATGGTTAGCTGTGCATAAACTTCACGCCGCTTTATGCCAAAGCAGTTGAAGCTCAGGTAAAAACCATTACTCTTAGGCAAAAAAAAGATATTTAATTCTCTTGGAACTAAAACCTTTTGTTATGAATGTTTACACTTGCCAATTTTGGTGCTGGATAAAGTGTAACTGAAACGAAAGACGTGGGCACGATGATAGGGAAATACGAAGAAAATGGGAACTAATGAAGGGTTTTGGCGTATGATTACGGATAGTTAGAACTTCAAGACAGACGTTAATTAGTCTAATATATTATTACTACCAAAGGACTATATTGTCATCAAAACTAGTGACCCATATACTTGTTATGCTCATGAGCAATATCATGCTAATTTAAAGCGAAACTGTAATTACTTTGTTAATTACAGACATAGAAATTATATATTGTGACATTATTTCTTCTTAAGTTTTTCGTTGTAATATTTTTATGATAATAGTTTCGGATAAAAAAACTATGTAAAGGGAGGAAAAAAAAATAACCGAATTTGATTGGTTCTTTGAAGTTCTTTTCTCTAAATAATGTGTGTAATTGAGATGATAAAATAAAATGAATTTCGATTTTAGCAGAGACTATGGCTTTGAAGTTTAATTATTGCGCTAAATATTCAATGTAAACCAGCGGGAATGGGTTCCCCAAAACTTTCTCGCTTTCTCTTATAAGGGTGTTATTACGACTTGCATGGCATTGATGTACAATAATAACGAATATTAACCTTTGGCGAGAATTTGGCATTTTTACTGAGTCTACCGTGTCATCCTTGGCGGATAATAACTAGCTTGGATTAATAATATCCAAAAAGTCAAATTTGTGTCTTAGACAGTGTTTTTTTCTTTTTTCAATTGATTAAAACAAAAATTTGACACAAAACTGCACTTGTAATCACAAAATTTCGTACCAAATATAATATATTTAAATCTCTGCGTTTTTGAATGATCGCGTTTACATGTTCTGAAAGTACAGACCCATAGACATTCAATCCGTAGTTGTATTTGACTCAAAATTTGAGAGATGTCTACACTATAGATACTAAATTTGTGTATCGAATTTTATGTATCTAACTGTCTCCGTTTTTTAATTATCGTGTTAGCTTATATTCGAACAGACGAACTTCCTCCAAACAGATTTTACACAAAATTAGATAGAAAACTGGATGTAAAGAGTGGTCTAAACGTGGAAAGTCTAAAACTTCGAAATTAGTTGAAACGCTAGTTCGATTTTTTTTTTATGGTTATTATATTACGTATATGAGAAAGTATAAACCCGAGACCCCTGGTTTTTGAGTCCGTATCAAAATGATACTCAATGAAGATTCCAAAATGAATCGTTGAGGTTTTTTCAAAATTTTTAATCTGATCTTAAAATTTTTAATTATTTAAATAAAATAAATGATAATGTAATAGAACAGTCCGTGACCTACATTTAAATATCATTGGTCAATAAAAACATAATTAAAATGAGAATCGAGTGAAAAATGGTTTCCACATTAAGTTTTATTTAATATTTTTGATCACTTTTTATCACGTGAAGACTACCTTGGGACATATCCTCTGATTTTTAAATGGCCTGGATGACATCAGGGACAACGTTCCCTCTTCAAACTTCTCCACCAAAAAGATGAAAAGAATGTCTCTCAACAATACTCTTTTTTAATATATTGATCTTTTGTAATCTAGTCAAAAGACTAATTGGGAACAATTAAAGACTAAAAATATTATATCAGTCTAAGGTGAGCAAGCGAATCATAGCATAGATAATTAAAATTGGTTCATTTCCATTTTTTGTTGTTATCGTCAAAATAATGACAACTGCTTAACATTGAAATGCCAATTGCGTTGTTTATGAAGGCTGTGGTTTATCTGTAAATGCAAAAAAAAAAAATTAAATAGATATTTAATTATGTCAAAATGGTTTAAAGAGACTACTAAGCTTTATCATACTTTTTTATGGTATGTAATTTGATAAGAATCTGACTAATTTCTGCCAAATTTACTTAGATATTTCATTCTATATATTTATAAAATGCTAATGCACGTGGCGCCTGAATCACTTTTATTAATTATTGTTGAATGGCAACAATCATGGCAACAAACCAAAACAGCGTATGAATTTCAGACTGCTTTATTGAACGATTTTACAGCTGAAAGGGTGTTTGGATGTTGTAATGGATATTTTCCATGCCATTTCTTGATATCAAGAATTGAAGACTTGGACAACAGATGCTGTGTCTAATCCATTTTAGCATTACAAATTCTGGTCCATCCATGGCTAGAACTAGAATAGCACCTTGATATTTTTTCAAGCTACAAAAAGAGCACACAATTTGCTTTCAAAATTTGATGATTTGGCTTAATTATTAATTTAATTTAATTTAAGAAGTTACAACATGTAAAAAGGAACGCGTGTCTAAATATAATAATTTTGTGCCATAAATTTTTATAATCCGGGCATGACTTTATGCTAACTCTTGTATATCGAGGGGAAACTTCTCTCCAGCTGTGTGAAATGGAGTTTTGAGTGAGAGGTGAGATGCCGACTTCATCATCTGATCGTGATCCAAAATTACAAAATTCGTTCCAAAATAGCCTTCATGTAGTTTTGAATCTGGATGTTAGTATAACTAAACTAACTAAAAAAAAAGTAATTTCTGAAAATATTTGTTAACTTGTTATTTGGTATTAAAACTTGAAGTATAGCTTCTCGCGAAATGATATGAATTAAGGTGTGTTCTCTGTCCTTAAGAGTTATAGATGAATATCTGTAAATAATAAGTGGGTGTGTCGCATGGGGTCTAGGTTCAAACGAGATTTGTAGACGTTTGAACCACCCACACGTGGACTGCTCAGGAAAAAGAAAATTCCTGCAAAAGGTATATTGCCTCTGAGCAGTTATTTTAAGAAAGCAAAAGTTTAACGAAAGTATAAAAGAAAAGCAGTGCAGTTTTTCGGATTAGCGCCGAGGCTACTTTGATTTTGAAACTGGTTAGTCGACTGTGACGAGTTTAAATCGTGCCTTAGTGTCTTGATCGCAGACGTATTTGAGATGACGACAGAGACGAAAAGATTTATTATGAATTCGGAAAAATTATAGCAGTAATAGTTTAGTTTTTTATTTTGGGGTTTTTTTTTAGTCCTTTTGAATTTTTTTTTACTCCCAGTTCTTTTATGCTAACATTTTTTATTATTATTAAAAATCTATGATAAGCGTGATCCATGAAAAGTAATTTGTGTGTTATGTATTTTTAAACTTGATAGCTATCCCTTTGTTTTTAAAACTATTTCGAAAGATAGCGAAACTCGCTCATGACGCGACTTTCCGTTGGCGTTATTTCTACAAATATAGAGAAACGCATTCTTTTTCTCTTTCTTTCTTTAGAAGAATGTTAGGTGAAATATTATAATCGCCAAAAAATTTGAAGTAGATATTTCGATGGACTTCCACGCTTTAGATCGAAAAACACATTTTTGGAATTATATCTGTCAGTCTGTGAACATACTTATTTAAAGATTAATAATAGCTCAAATTCCATAGCAGTGTTAAGTATCTAACTGGACTAAAACATGAATCATGAATATAACTCTAATCTTGACTAATTCTTATTCGGCACCAATTCTTATTCGATGCCTGTCGATGATTCTCAACTAAATTGATACTAATAAAATTTAACAATGTCACAGAATCAGACATGGAAAAATCAACCCTTGACCCTTTCAATACCAGTTTTTTCTTTTCCAAAATTAAGATAATTTAGGGCTCTAATGAGTCAAATATAAATAGCTATATTCTGCTAAAATATAAACAAAAATTTACTATAGGTGCAATTTTTGAGGTGGATTATATGTATCCCTGTGGTCTTTTTAAATGGGACACATATGTTCTATTGGGGTTGAGGTGACCATATAAAATACAGTGAAAAGTTGAGTCTCTATTTTTTGAAACAATTTTATTGCAAGAAAATTTTTCCCAATTATATATCCAACATTAGTCATGACATTTCTATGTATGATACATTGCGAAACAGTTTTTGCAAAGGGCAACTTTACTCATGGCACATACAGTTTTCTTTTTACTAAATGTTACAGGTTTCTTTATTACTAAAATGTAGTTATAAATTAGACTAGCATATGAATGTATCCCAGAAAACCATTGGGACATTCACTTCAATAAATTCTCCACTTACTTATCCCTTTGGATGATTTTAAAATATCAGCAGGACATATATGTCCTGGTAGCTAAGAAAAGTATATGCGTGGGTTAATTAATTATAACAAATACAGTTAATTTAAAAGGAGCAGACGATTTTAATTCAGACGATTGCTACAGCGACCATGGCAGATTGTTTCAAGTTTAAATAATCGTTTGTCGTCGATTTATTCTTCATGTCTTCTTCACGAACTAAATTTTTATCGAATTAAAACTTCTAACCAGTTGAAATTTCGCACAAATTATATGGCTAGTTTTCTACTCATATCCTATTGAGTTTTCAAGATTGCAAATGGCTTAAGGTGTTTAAACCGAGTCGCGCAGTGTATATGTTGTAATTAACAGAGTTAAAGACAAAAATTGTAAAAACAAAGAGATTAAAGTTTTAAAAAAAATTTCATCCAATTTCTAGTCTGTCAACATTTTGTTAATTTTACTTAACCTAACTATTTTTAACAAAAATAGCCGGTATGATGTAATTACCGATTTCGGTTTTCTAGTGTTTTAGCTGTATTTAAAATTACTCATCGTAATTTGTTGGTGGATGAATATTCGTGACCGAAATACGAGTTGTTAATAAAAATTTTTACATTTTATAACATCATTATGATTGGGTTTTTTTTTTAAATCTACATTCATAATTATCATCTAATCCAAAAACATGTATTTCCTCATTTATTTCAACCAGTGTTTTTTGTTTATGATAAAAGTTTGCAGTTGAGTAAACATAAAATAACAGTT
>JAPMOR010008997.1:514129-554248 GCA_026543865.1 Argiope aurantia
AAAAATATATGTGGTACTTCAAGATATTGTATTATAAAAAATATATTAATTCACATTCCATATTAGTCTAATTTAGTCTCTTCCGATTTTAAACGATATGCTCTGTAATATTCATATATCCGTCCAGCAATATTTTCACGAATCAAGATTTACCCATAAAAAGTGCGCTATTTCCTTAAAAGGTAACATATTCGAAATATTCTCCTCCGATAAACACGTCTTCTTTCCGAAGAAGGGCCGAACAATCGGCACTATTGAATGGGATTTCAAGGATCATTAAGTCAAGATACTATCTGAGGAAAAAGCGAGCATTTATGGTTTGTTTTCGTTGCCTTCTACGAGAAGCCAGAGCAAACACTGCGAGTGTATGTTTGTGAAGGTCGCTCGCAATTTGTGAGTATCCACGCCGGCCTGACTCACTGTTTCAGTGACCAGCAGTGGGGAACGGCTGTCCATTAACACCTCATCCGCCGGATGCGCGCCCAGTGAACAGTGGCTTCCTATCGAGTTACTGTCGGCCCTTCTCAAGTGAGCATCGGCTGTTTCAGTGCATAAGGGCTTCTTACTAGAAAGCAAGAATAATTATGCTGTCTCAGTTCCAGAGAAACCAGTGGTGGTTGCAGCAAGATTTTAAATGCATTCAGCAACCATCTAAGTAAAAACGAATGAATGATAATTAATGCTAAAGAAAAAGTAGTGTTAACTATAAAGCTTTTTTTTTTCCTAAATAAATTAGATAAAAACATACCTGCATGCTTATTTATTTTAATTTTATAATTTCAGTTGCCGTCTTCGGCGTCTTGCTTGTTCACCCATAATATTAATAGTGTGAATTATCATGTTTGACACCAACATTAATAAAATACTAAATACATTTTTAAATTTTACTTGTCTAGTTAATAACATAGATCATTCTGGTTCTTTCGCTGAGTTCGCGGTGACGGACTTCGGACTAGACAAATTTGGCAGCTGCCTAGGGTTGATGACTGAAAGAGGGCTATATACAAATAAATTTGTAAAACCAGAGAAGTGGTCTTCTCAAAATTTTCTCGCATGTTCTCTAATAAAAGTGTTATATCAGAGAACGCTTTGCATGGCATTGGCATACAATAGTTACGAAATAATGGCCTTTGGCGTGAATTGAGCATTTTCACAGAATCTATTATTTGATCCTTGGCCAGTTTTTTGGTGATTAATCCCTGGCATGTGGTTCATAATATCCGAAAATCGAATTAGTGTTCTAGATGCGTTTTGTTCTACTGATTGACACAGAGCTACAATTTTTGTCACAAAACCCCACGAATTAATATATTTAATTCATTACGTCTTTGAGTTATCACGTTTGCGGATTTCCGAAAGTACAGACTGACAGGTGGTCAATCCCTTGTTGGATTTTCTAAAAATTTGAACGGTATCTCGGCTATAGATGTTAATTTTATGTATTGAATTTTCTCTCTCTCTCAGTTATTGAGTTAAATTATATTCGAACAGCCAGTCAAACAGACTTCATCTGGGCGGATTTTACACAAAATATGATAGAAATCAACAAATTTGGTATAATTACCTATATTAATTTCATCCGTCTAGATCAAAGCGGTTTTCAGTTATCTTTGTCACAGACAGACAGACGGACATTTACCAAAGATATGTTTTTCGTACTCAGGAAGGTTTAAAACGTGGATTTTCGTCAAAATCGTGACTTCGAATTTTATAAGATCAAAATATTGGTGATTTAATTGATTATTATATATTCCACTTGGCAGGTTCTGTAAAATAATAATTTTTGTTGTTTTATTTGTTTGAAATGAATTATTTCCTTTTAATCTATCATAATTATAAAACACTCTTATTTGTAAGTTGAAAAGCATTAGCTAATAATTATGATTAATATTTCAAGAATTTTATTGCTTTAGTCTTTTTTTTTTTCCCTTGACAAATATATTTAAAAATAAATATAAGCACATTTATTTACCATGCAACTAAAATAAAAAATATAACTAAAATGAATCAAGATAAAAATTCGTTCAATTGTGAAATTAAATACATAAATTATTAAAAGGAGAACCTCTTAATTTGCACTGAATAGTTTTACCACTGAGAGGAAGTATGTAAAATCTACAATTTTAATTATACAAAGGATAATCGCTTGACAAATATAAACAGTTTGAAGACAATACTCTTTCCCCCAGTTATTCGTTAACCTATCATCAGATTACTATACCTTTATATGGATGATAATGATATATTTTCCATAGATCTTTTTAAAATTATTTAATTTATATAAAAAGCTTTATGTTTCTTCCTTATTGATTGTATTTGTATTTTAAAAACATTTTCGGAGCCATTTTTTTATCCATCTAGATCTCTTCATTATGTAATAATCATGTTTTAGTCAGACAGACAGATTCCTTTAAATCGATTTTTTTTTTCAAATTTTGACAGAAATCTATAAATGTGGCATAAAGACCATATCCCAAATTTCATTCGTGTATCTCAAAATGTTTTTGAGCTATGAAGGAAATGCCATGCATAAATAAACATAATGCCAAAAACGTATACTTCGAAATCAGTTAGGTCTAAAACATTAAGATTCT
This sequence comes from Argiope aurantia, assembly GCA_026543865.1. NCBI lineage: Eukaryota > Metazoa > Arthropoda > Arachnida > Araneae > Araneidae > Argiope > Argiope aurantia. The sequence goes on from JAPMOR010008997.1 coordinate 516,724, forward strand.
TTAAAAATCTCGAGTTAGAATATTTTGATGATTGCAATATTTTCACCATACTTCGCATACGAGAAAGTAAAAGAGCAAAAATATTTTATTTTGTTGAACATCATGAAGCGTTAATATCCTGTTCTTCAGACATCATAAACACAAATATGAAGACTTGAAGTGCCCGTGACCTTGTTCTCGAGGAGAGGTGTTCATTGACTTCCGGACAAAAATCGATGAAAACCGGACTACAGGTGCCAGATATTCCCGGATTCTCGGCGACTGTCTGCACCCTTTATGCTTCGTTTGTCACGGGAATTTCGAAATTTGTGATTCTCTGTTGTTGAAGTATTGATTATTTAGTCACTGTTTTAGAGGAAAAAGAATTACTGGACGGAAAAGAAAGAAAGGAAACTGTGCAGTCTTTTGTTAAGAAAAGACTCTACTGCCAGTTGTAAGAACGAGCAAAGTATTATTATCATAATTTTTTTTTTATGAATTAGCTATAGCTGGTGAAACGAGATACGGTCGAGTCTATCTAAAAAAAGCTCATTGTTCCATTTATAAATTTAAAATAAAATTTTTTATTTAATTAAAAAAATCATTAAAAAGAAATTTGTAAATTAAATTATTAAAACGAGGCATATAAGAAGTACTTAGTGTATTTTTATTTCTTCGTCGGATTTATGTGATGAAATAATTTACATAAATTTATATTCTCTTTCTTATATTACAAACTCCTGCCAAGGAAAAGGATATGCTGCCGATTGTTTGTTCATAATGTGTCAATTAAATGTGAGCTAAACTACTTTCTTTAGCCATGCTGTATATTGATATAGATCTGGTTTTGGATGAAATTTCATAAACATTTCATATATTATTAGGTTTATAATTTCAAACTATGTCAATAAATTTTTAAATAATTTAAAATGTAACTTTTTATTTTCTCATACACGTAGTATACAGAAAGTATAGTAATCGTCAAAAAAACTCGAATTCGAGATTTTGATTAATCGATAATTGGAATGTGATTTTAGAATAAGATAATTGGAATGTGATGCTGATATTTGAAAATATCCGCTATAAATTTAAATTCGTTCAAGTTTTGTTGACATTCGACAAAAAATGTTAATATTTTTTTAATTAAAACTGTGTTTTCTAAATAGATAGTCATTTTTTAATGTGTTTGTATGTATTTCTTATACAGATCTGTTAATTTTTAAACGTATAAAGTTAGTACTTTTCCTAATTTGTTATGAAGGAATAATAATAATAATAATCTAGAATCAGTGTTTTCGATGGCGTTATTGTGAAAATGATATACACGATCTGACATACTTCTTTTGCAAACCTGCATGGTAACACCTTAGTAGATAAATAGTTGAGTTTCGATGCGGGTACTTGAGCCACGCTGCTTTTATCTCTAAGTTTTGTGCGATTCCACCATCATAGTGGCATCCGTGGTACACACCCAACTATATATGGGTTTTTAATTATCTATATGTGTTCTAGTTTGTCTGGATTATGAATATTAATAATTCGATACGGGACATAATTAGTTAACTTCCGATCATAAAACAAATTTTCTGGAAAAGAAAAAAAAAAGAAAGCACCGTTGTTTTGGCATTTTGTTGTTGTTTTTTATATCAAATGGATCGGCTTCTTTTAAGAAAGGTGATGATGTCACGAGTTCCAAATTGGAATTCAATTCTTTTGAAAAGATTGTCTCTAAACGTTTTGTCCTTTAATTTTTCGTAGTTCAAAAAAAAAAATCGTTTCGCTTTAAAAAAAAATACTTTACAAGTTATTCGCTTTTTAAAATCATTTGAACTTAATGTGAGTTATTTTCTCTTTGAAAAGCGACATCGCAAATATTTTCACTCTGAGGATTTTCAATGAATCTTTGAAGCAGAGTCGATTTATTTTCTGTGCAAGATAAGATAAATCTTATCAGAAAATAAATACTTAGTAAGAGGATTAGCTGATAAACGAATTTTGACTGATAATTATGCATTGTGGGAAGCTACCGTGTTCGCAATGATTTTGAAATGCTTCGGGAATTCTAAAGGAAATAATGATATTTGCTTAAAGCATGGCTTTGAGGAGAAAAGCGAAAATACGAATATTTTATTTTTATATGTATTATCGAAAATATATTAGGTGAAATCCTTTCTAATGTGTACAATATTTTTCCTCGCATATCATATCACTGAAGATCGTATTTGTCACTGTATTTACTGTATTCATACTAAAAATAATTTATATATCGTTTGTTATTCTATCATGGTTATTTATAATGCAATTCATATAAAATTCGAAGTATGAAATAAACAAATACTAACTTAACACTTTGCCATTGATAAATGAAGGAAGGGGAAATCACTTTTTTTTTTTCAGTTTGTATTTGTCGCGTTGACAAAGTCTATTAAGATAGGGTGCATGGTATTTATTGGAACGGAATTTGTCTTTGTAAATACAATTGCGATGCAAATCCGATCAAAGCCTTACATCGATTCTAAATAATGAAACAAAAGAGTAGCATCAGAGAAAAATTCTTAACAAACTCTAAAGGCAAAGCAAGTGCCAAAGAACAATTTACCAATTCTTTTGACAACTTTAAATCGATCTGCAGGCTTTTTTCATATTAGATAAAATAAATGTATATATGTAATATAAATGTAATATAACATGTATATATGTAATATAACATGTTTTATCATGTATGAATGTAATATCCATGCTGAAATGTAATTTTAACATATCAAAATTCAGTTTCGTGCTCACGTGAGTTGAAAGCTCACTGTAGATGCAATTGAATACCGTGAATATATATATCTATTTCGTCAGTGGATCACTTTCATTATTAACTAAATTTTTAAACTATGTGGCTTTATTTTCATCAGTAGATATATCTAAACGGAATTCTAAAAAAGCGCCGTTAAATACAAAATGATAAATCGCTTTATAATTCAATGTGCTGAATATAAAATAAATGGAATTCAGTTTATTTAAAAGTAAATTATATGTTTGGCTATCAAATGAATCGCTTTTATTAATCATTATTAAAAATTATGCCATTAAATATTGGCTCTTTCAACTAAGCATTTTTAAACAAATTTTGAGAGAATTTACTCTTATTATTGAGAGAATTCTATTTTAAATGCTTTACGCCATTCTACGCATTTTGTTATGCATTTCTCTATTTTTCTATCTATATCTTTATACATCTAATTATATCTCTGTAAAGAGCAGCAGTATTTAAAAATGGAAGCACTTAAAAAATATATTACTTAAATTATATAGCAATAAACTGGTATGATTGAAAAGAGAATTTTAAAACGATTAGTTCAATCATTTTTGTGTTACAATATTTTCGAAAATTATAGTAAAAAATAAAAAAAAAGTTGGCTTAATTTTTAATTAATTAAAAATTTGTAAAAATCGCTTCGGAGTGCACATTCTCATTTTCAAATTATATGTGTGCTAAGTTATATATATATTAAATCAAACGATCTAGCCTATAGAGTGTACACATATTTCCTTTTTTATTATTAGTAGAAATTTGTAATAATAATTTACATATAGAACCAATGAAACCTTTACTCGTATTTCTGTTTCAGATTCCATAAAATAGTTTTACTAAATGCTTATATAATTTTTTTTAAATTTTATATATTGAGAATAATCAAAATGCCGATATTTTTTTTATTTATTTATTGCCATATAAAAACAGCAATTGTAGCTAAGTCGTCACTTTTTGTCATCTTCACATATTGGTATCAACTTTTTAAAAAAATATATAATGGGCAATACTTGAAAGAATATTGACTTTTAAATAACCTGCCTGTTAAAGTTTATTTCTTACAGTATGAGTATTTTAATTCCCTTGTTTAATATTTAAGAATCATTTGCATAGCTTCAAAATTGTCACAAAATTTATTTAAAAGAAATTTGTGTTTATAGTGAGTAATTTTACTTTTTAACGTTACTAATTATTATTATTGCTGGTTCGTAATTTTTATTTGAATTTTTTTCACATTTCCGCATTTAATTTATGTTAAGTTATTGCTGAGAACTATTTGTATTCATTGTTAACATCTATTGCGCAGATGGGGGAGGGGTCTACTGTCGGTTATAGGGGAGAAGGAAGGACAGGAAAGTACCAATCGATCTTGGGGAATTTATCCGTTGTAAATTGATTATCCTTGACCTACATTTCAGTCATTATCAAGTACCCTTTTGTGACACCACTGCATTCAGCTGAGTTTCACCCCTTTCACCCAGCTGAGTAGGAAGGGTTAAAGTTTTCCTCTATTCATTAATAACCCCCCTCTGCAACGGACATACCCATTACCCTGGGTCGTCTGCCCGTTCAGGTCACTGGGCGTGCAATTCTCACTATAAGAACTTTGAATTACGCTAGCTTTCAGAGAGTTTAATCCGAGGGCATCTGGCGTTTTTAATCCTATTCATTCTGTGCTCTGAATTGGAATTGCAAAGAGATTCAGCTTGATATGTGTTTTGGAAACTCGTTAACCCTTTTGGTACATTTGACATATAAGAATGTTCCGCATTTGTTTGAATTTATGTTTCCATTTTTATTTATTTATTTGCAATTCTAATTAGTTTAAATTATCTCAATATCATGTAGTATAAATTCTGAATAATAAGAAATAAATGAATTCTTACGTAAAAACTGCTGCTTTCACATGTTCAAAAGATTAAATGCGCTTCAAATACAAAAGTCGTTTCAAATAAATGTGTAGTCAAAGGGTTAATCTTTCATAACTTTGTCAGTTCATCGATAAATAAGTATTATGATAAATTTTACATTTTTGTTATTGCTTTCGTTGAAGAATGCACACATTTTTAATGTTACTGTATATTACATTTACATTTTGTATAGAATTAAATATTTCTTAATTATTAATAAAAAATTACTCCCCTCCCCCCCCCCCCCCATTTTCTTTGATTTTCTGCTCAAGATGCTAGAATTCAAAATTAGAGAAATATTCACTGATATTCTGGGCGAAATAATCGCTTACAACAAAGCTGTATTAAGAAAAGCATCAAATATTTCTTCCATGACATTTTAAAGCTCTTTTTACATCTTAAGAAAGTTAAAAAAATTTTAATAAAATTATTATTTAAAATGTTTTTTTTTATTATTTATTAAATCCTGCATTCAAATTAATAAATGAACTATCATCCATACGTTTGAATTTCTCATTTTTTTAACATTAATTTTCTGTTGGCAACAACAATTCCGGAGCATTTGAAAATATGTGATTGGCTCGTGTCTATCGGAATTTTCATGAATTATTTCAGAAAATGTAGTTGTCTAATAATTTTAAGTCCAATATCTGTTCAGTTCAGTATCATGGAGAGTGTGATAGTTCGAGGGACATATATATCTCTTCGTCATCACCTTTTGGGGAGAAATAACGTCTGCAATATAAATATAAGTGCGTTTATTTCACTTTTTATAGCCAAATATAAAAAGTGGGAGAATTAGTTTAATGCTGTAGGCGCTAAACAACGCCTATTTGCAAATATCGCATTTCTTTAATCAATTTCCTTGCAACTAAAAAAATTTTAAAAGTACTATAAATGCAATATCCGTTTTTTAATAAAAATTTGAAATTATTTTTAAATATTGAAATAAATTAATAAAGTGAATTCGAGGAAAAAATATGCAAAAGTTACTGAAATCATGATTTTGTTCCCGTCTTGGGCACAGAATTTTTTATTCATTTATTTATTGTTCACTATGCGTCTCATATAAGGTTCTTGAAAAAAAATAATAATAATGTGTCAAATGAATACTTTCTACCATTGAGAAATTGCAGACTATCCTGGTATGATGAATCTTGGGCTTATCAATCAGGCTCAGGTTACACCTTCTAGGGGCTTTTTCCCACTATTAAAACCATTTTTTTTTAATTTAAACTTTATGTAGTTTTCAGTAGCAAATTTTGCATACTGAAATAGCAAAACGCATTACTTATAAAAAAAAAAGCACGGTTCAAATTTAAAAGTAATTTTTAATAAAATAGCAAATAAATAAATAATCAAAACTTTTTTTTCACATTCTAAATAATATTTAATAATAGGATCAAATATTTTTTTATATTATAAAGCATCTCATTTTTTTTTAGAATTATAAAATAAAACTTGCAAATGATAATTAATTAGGAATCTTATTAATGATATTCTGAAATTAATTTTAACAGCTTTTGATTTTAATTTGAATAACTTCGATTACACGACTTTTATAATTTAACGAAATCACAAAATTCAATAATTTTCATAGTACCGAGAAAAAAAAATCTCGAAGAGTTCCCTAAAGTTGCGGGGCTCCTATGCATTTCCTTTTTAAGGATCTGGCCCTGCTACCAATGCTTAGGTCATAGTAATAAAATGAGAGAATATTTAGAGTTGGAAAAGGAAATTGATCGTTCAAATCCTATAAAGGGTGGGGCCAGTGTCCCCACTTTGCCCCTCTCGCCAGCACCCGTTCCACATCCTTGGTTGTATTGTCAATCGCCCCAACTCCTGAATTACTCAATTATGACGTCATATCGCACACGTCAACGAAACACAACTACCACTGAAAACCGCGAACCATAGTTTTGGCGGGAATCCAAATAGCTGCAAACGAACGAACGATACTGGAAAAACGATATTGCTGCCTCTTCGGTCCTTGATCTGGCGTGACCCAGTGGCTGGGGGGACCCCTTTGAGAAACTGGTTCGGTGTGACAGCCGACCTGCATCGCGCTCCCACATACTGAGACGTATTTGCAAGGGCGACGAACCATTGTGGAGCCGTGACAGCTGATATCGAGAAAGTTTACCTTTTATCGATGGCATCGCTTTAAGAATTGTTTGGGAATTGGATAAAAAGAGACTTAGGAATCGTCTGATATTAATAACATGTATTGTGTTGGGATGATAGGTTGTTTTTGTTTCATCTTCAATTATGAGTTGAATATGGACATGCAGATGATTTTGAAATGGATTAAATAGGAACGATTTGACATCGATATTTTAAATGTATTACTATAAAGTTTATTTTAGAAAATAAAAAAAAATTCTCAGACTTTTTTAAACTTTTGAATAAAAGCAATTGAAATAGATTTATATTACCTTAAAATAATACCGTAATTTTCCATTAATTCGAAATTAACTGTGATTCAACCGATTCGGAGGTAAAAATTTCCAATGATGTAACTAAATTTCAAGCAAAAAAATAAATAAATAAAGCGATAAAGACTTGTCGATTCAGAAGATCAATCTGTTCGCCGGAAATATTGATTCTATTTTATTTATAAATCGTATATATTTGGCGGAATTATATCCTTAATTCAGCCAAATTGGCTGAAAATAAAGACATTATTTTAAATGACTATTCTATTTTAATTTTTATTATTATTACTATAATATTTAAATGACCCAAATTCTATTGAACCTTTCTAACGGAAAGTTAGACTCATCAGTTTCATAACATCATAGCGCTGCCAAAAACGTTAATATCCGGTCCGTCATTCTAAATTTCGAGGAAAAAAGAATATAGATTAATATTTCGCTAGTCATTGAAGCAGCATTAATTAATTAATGACTTAAAATATTCTGAAAAGAAAGCGACTGAAAAAGTGTGAGTTCAGCCTTGCGATTACATCCAAATATCAAGGTTGCACTATACAGTTGCATGAACTACAAACAATACTCTCGTCTTTTTGTCTGTCTAATAAATTAACCGACTTTGCAATTTTCTTTTTGTTCGTTTCTTTTGAAATTCGTTTGGTTCTTCTGCCACACCCTGTATTAATAAATTCTAAGCATACAAAACTTATGAAACATCCCTTGTGTAGTAGAAATTTTTTTTTGTTAAAATATGTTTATGATGTTATTTTGTAACTTTACTTGTTGGATTGCTACAAATCCATGTTGTTGTTGTTTTTATTATTATTTAAAATTATTTCAATAATCCAATTCACTAATTGAATTATTTTTTCCTTTCAAACCTGAAATCTGTTTCTTTAGTTCCTTTCCTAACTGTTCTACATTTGTTTATCTATACTTATAAAAGGAAGTGCGTGTGTGCAGGCTTTCAGTGTCCCAACTAATTTACCGTAAGCCATGAAATTTTGCTTACAGATAGTCAGTTATATTGTAACTCAATGGATCTCGAAGCCTGTAGGATTTTTTAATTTAAGGTTTATTGTTATTCTAAAGGATTTTTGGGGGGGGGGGTGAGGTGCCCGTAATGTCATTTCTAATGATTGTAAAAAAATGTTGCCACTATAAAAAGCAAACAGTTGTCTTCCCAAAGAAATTTATTTTGCACTTCATACTTAATTTTTAGGTTCCTCTGTATAAGTCGATTGTTTGGCAAGTGCCGACTGACTGTTTGTAAGTTGGTGCAATTGATTTTTGAAAAATATCATCGTGCGAAATTGTCGGCTTTTTCTTCTGAACCAAAATTAGATGCCAAGGTCGTGCTTTTTAACCCCTTCTATCCTAATGCCGCTAATAGCTGGTATCCACATTGTGACACACCAAGACATAAATGACACACATTGTAACACACCGAAACATTTGGCAGTAGCCCAAATCATTGTAATCGAATTGGAAGAAGCTATTCTAGGTTCCTATCTTACCTCAGGCCGTTATGTCTCATCATTATCCGCGCTTCCTATGAAGTAGACTTCATTATAATGCGTATCTTCATTACTCAGTACTGTGAACCACCTTTAAAGTTACCCATTAATTATTGTTTTGATATTCCAAGTTGACAGATCCTAGAAAACTTTGAGCGACCAGATCTCCTTGAGTAATAATGCAGTTTGTATAAATGCTCGTCTTTAGAAAGGGCTCCATGATATTCAACAATTATTTTAGTCGTAGGATTTTATTACAAAGATTGTCTATTATTAATGTTTGGAATTATGTTTTAATCAAATATATGCATTCATTAATCTATTAGTATCATATTCAAGGGTACATAACGCTTGCGGCAGATCTATTAATCATATTCTGAAATAACTTGCTTATTTTCTAGTTACATTTTATCTGGAAAACATTTATTATAATTAGTAAAAAAAAATAATAAAATCTCAGCAAGTTTGTTTAATGCATCGAGCCTTGACTCAAATGTTTAATCCAACTTTCAAGTAGTCGAATGATTTGCCAGTTGCTGAGGCAGGCGTTTCTTCTGTATATTGTATTGAATGTTTAATCCAGTTAAACTTGATTCAACGATTGACAGTTTGAGTAGGCTGGTTGATAGCTAAAGAAAAATTTGCAATTGTTGCTACAGCAGTAACTGTAGTGGTTTCTTCGTTTTGTTAATTCAAAAAAATAGGACAAAGAATAATTATTTATTTGATTAACGATAAGGTGTAGTTAGCTGTACGCCCACATAAACGAATAGCTTGCTAAGAATATTAAAAATCTCCTTTGAATACAGAAAATCACCAGCATTTAAAATTTTTAAACATTATTCTATACTTATAATAAAGCTCAGTGTGTTTGTGCGTGTTCGTGCTGTACTGAACAGACCGTTTGCCCTAGTGCCACCAAATTTGGCGTATATCTTCTAGATCGAAAATGTGCACTTCGGAGCGATTTTTTAAATTTTTTATTTAGAATTTTAATTAATTAAAAATTAAGCGAAATTTCGACGTTTCTCTTCTATAACTTCCGAAAATATTACCGCACAAAATTGATTTTTACATCATATTCAAGTTCAAGAAATAATCTTTTCGATCATACTAACGTTTTGACCTATAAACTAAATTTCTATTTTTAATGAATTTTTAAAAATAAAATTGAATCCGCACGAGCATGGCAAAGAATTAACTTTTATAAACGCTTTGCCACCACATTTACAAAAGCTCTGATTAAAAAATAAGTTAATTGCTACTCCAAATTAAATCTAGAAAAATGTAATTTTCAGCACGTGATTATATAAAATGAAATAAATAGGAAATGTGGCATTTTCTAAATATATATATATATATATATAAGGCAAAGGTTTCTATGATCGTTTGCAATATCTATATTATTAATTCTATAAATCAGCTTTATTTAAGGTAAGCATGTTTTAATATATATAGGATATCCATTCAAACCCGGGCCGAATGGTTAATTTGTAAATCTTTAATAATAGGCATACATATTGTTTAGTACTGTTAAAATGGTCTAAATGAAGTAAATAATTATATTTTATGTAACTTGAATCAATAAATACACTGATTAATTACGAGTTTAAAATTTTTTCCTACTCTGCTCTGTCGGTCATATTTAACAAAATATTCTTGAGACACTAATATTTTAAATAAAAAGAGTTACACCAATCAGTTAAAACAATCATTAAAATTGATTGATTTATGGAAAAATAAATATTATTTTTCTATAAAAACGGACGCTTTTAGACTTTTTCATCCACCATCTTAAAAAAAACTATCAATTCCGGACCAATCAGTAAGCGGAATTTCTGATAATCAGATAATTCTGATAATTCTAGATTTCTGACAATCAAAGGCTGATAATCAGATGAATGTGTGTTTGTGTGTCTGTATATGTTGGCGCTCTACATATACAGACACACAAATGATTTAGAGCTACCACACTTGGCGTATATATACTTTGGAGGATGAAAAAGTATAACTAGAGAGATCTTTTTGAAATTTTAATTAGAGTTATGATTAATTAAAAAGTAAGCTGAATTTTGGCACTTTTCCGCGATTACTTCCGAAAATATTGCAGCACTAAACTTTTTTTTAAAATTTTAATTTCAAGAAATTATTATTTTTTTTCATTGATGCCAACTTTTTAACCTATAAATTAAGTTTCTATTTTTAATGAATATTTTTTAAAAATTATTATAATCACATTTTTCAGCAATTTATTTCGCACAAAATGTAAATAAAATTTAACCTGTATCAGTGCATTGTTGTCAGCTTGACAAAAACTCAAACTGAATGATTAAATTAACTCTTATTGCAAACTAAACCGAATGTGGCGTGATGTTCAACACATGATGAAATATAAGCGTAATGTTATGGAGTAAATATAAAATGTGATATTTTCTACATAATTCCACGGGAAATGACTGCGAATTAGAGAGAGATATAGTACAATGAATAAATTATCGAAAGGCTTCTATAATAATATGAGTTACGGGACTATAGAAATTTGAAGTTTAAATATATTTTGCTGAAGAAGTTATTAAGAGAGCAAGGTTCATAAGTATTTAATTGATAATTTTAGAAAGCATTACTCCAGGCGAATCAGCTGGTCGACTAAGGCGGCTAGTTAATAATAAACTAAGAAATCTAATATATATATTTTGCTTAGATGTATGAGAGTTAATTAAAATATTTACATTGATTATTCAAAAATTTGCTATTTCGTTGCACGCACTTATGTAAATGAAAATCATTGCAACAAAGTTGTTACAATAATTTAGAATAATTTCATTAAAATTAAAGAGGAAATTGCGCGAATTTACGAACAATATCGCTAAAAAACCCATTTTTTTAGTAATAAAAATTGTTTTTGTACGAAAATCTGTTCCAAAGCTCTAAGCGTTTTTGAGTTATCTTTGTCACAGACGGACGGATGAATATTTCCTAAATATGTGTTTTTCAAACTCGGGGAGGTCTAAAACATGGATATTCGTCAAAATGTCGAGTTCGAATTTTTTGACGATTTCTGTACTTTATTTGTTCTACAAATACGTGAAAGTAAATACATACTCGCAATGTTAATAAAATTTCAAAAAATACATGAAATTAATCTTTAACATGTTTTAAAAATGTGTTGAAATTATCTTATTAAAAGAGGGTTATCTTAATGAATGTTGCCTATGACCGCAAAATACCTAAATCTGCCATTCATTATATTAAAAAATGGCCATGTAATTGTACATTATTGTACTGTGCAATACGAAACGAATTATCCTTATGGAAATTTCATCTGTAACTCACCTTAAAGCTTGGGAAAAAACTGTTTCATGCTAGTGACTTAATAATAATTAGATATATATCTTAGTTGTGTTTTGATAGAATTTACTATTTAAAATTCTTAAATAAAGGAAGTCTATAATATCAACCAGTGAAAAGAGTAACGCATATAATATACACCAGGCACATATGGTAACTTAACTCCCCAACCTAATTCTGAGTCAATTAAATGCAGCGTACGTCGAATCAAGATTTCCTGGAAATTTATGTAGTTTCCATGTCTGCTTTGGTTTATTTTAAGAGTGAAACGTCCGATTCGCATTTTATTGTTTTTGTAGATTTATTTGTATTTCTAATCGGCGGTGTTATTTTTATCGTTTGGAATTTTTCAGTCTACGACGAAACTGATTGTGGAGCGTGCAAGCGTCATCGTAAAACAAACGGTTGCTGATTAGATAACACAGGCCATTGTTTTCTTCAAAATTATGAGTTCAGAAATATTTGCTTTAATATTACTCGCTATGTAAACTAGATTTCATGATTTAAAATTCTCATATTTTTGTATTGACAGAATAAAGATTACTTCCACATTGCATAAGCATAAACACTTTATTTAAACATATAGGATTTGTCATTTTTTAGCGGTTCAAAATGACGAGGTCCATCCCCAAATAGCCCTTGTTGCTTTAAAACGGGACGTTAATATAACTAAACTAAACAAATTGTCATTTCTTGGCAAATGAAAGACATGATTAACTGAAAATCGCATTTTCATTTTTCACGAAGAATAGATTTCAATTTTTAGGATGCGTTTGTAGGTTCTTTGCTGAAACCGTGATTACATAGAAACTCGATTTCAATATGATGGCCAAAACTGGGGGGGGGGGGCAGACTGTGGGGAAACATTCCATATTTTTACAGTTTCAGAAAGGAATTTTGTGTAAATTTCATTTTGGTCTGGACACGTGTTAGACTGAACGTGGGAAAGTTCGGTAAATTAGAAAATAATTGTTTTTAGAACGCAGATAAATTGAAATTACATATAACAATTTTTTTAAAGAACAAGAAGACATGGTGTTCTTTTACTGTAATCTTTTTCATGATGTTATGGAAAGAGAGAAATTTTTATCCATTATCAAAAATTTTTTTGTAAGAGCTATGACCAATGGTCAATCAAAAGGTAAAGGTAGAAAGCGTGGGAGGAGAAAAAAGACAGTGAGAAAATATTTTAAACTTATGTAGTTTAAGAAAGGAATTCGCAGAAATAGCGTTTGGATTTGCATGATTTAAAGTTATCGTGGGAAAGTAAAGCCAGCGTAACTTAAAAGTTAAAGTGAAATCAGATTTCGAGTGATTAGAAAATAACTATTTTTAGAACGTGGATAAATTGAAAATATTGTTACAAACCTGCAATTCGGCTTCCCAGCATAGTTTGTTCCATCAACAGAAAGACTGTTTTAAAGTCATCGGTAATGGACAGAGTCCGGGACAGTCCCAGAGCTTGGCGACTTGGCGACGAATTTGGCGCCAAAATAGATAATACCCGAAACATTGAGAATTTCCCCGATCCGTCCAGTAGGAACCGAGATACGCCTCGAACGTTCCTGATTGGTTGAGAGGCTTCTAGCTCCGCCTCCCGAGATCTATAAAAGGAAGCAGCCGCAGGTGCCAGAGGAAGGCAGACGACAGGGGAGTTTGAGTTCAAGTGAGTCAGTTGGAGTCAGAAGTCGGAGTAGTAGCCGAAGTCGAAGCCAACGAAGTCAAATCAGGAGTAGTCTTAGTCGGAAGCGACGGAGTCAAGCTCGTGCTGAACTGAGCTGTGCGCTACTGTCTGCAATAGACTCTGGTTGTATGCTACACGTCTCGGCTGAAGATAGTCGTCTCTGTGCTGTATATAACTGTCGATTTTGTGCTGTCCTGTGTGTCTTCGTGTAAATAAACGTCGTTGTTCCTTTTTCTACTGCCGTCTGCTGATTGAGCGTTCTCCACACCATATAACTTCCACTATCCAAACGAACCCCGGCGGAAATTTCGTAACAATATTACACATACATACACACTCATATATATATATATATATATATATATATATATATATATATAACAGTATCGAAGTAGCAAAGACAGTTTTCTGTTGAATTTTTGTGTGAGATTTTTTTTCTTGTCTATTTGGCATTTTATTAAAATTATTCGCTAGGCAATATTTTGATTCTCTAAAAAATATTAAGATTAATTAACATTTTTTCTAGAGTAAGTATTCGCAAACTAAATTTTAATAAGGGCCTTAAGGATACAAAATTCTCTCGAACTGTATAGAGCAAATTTTGAGGTGACAAAACACTACAGTGAAAAAGCATATCATTCTGACTATTGATTTTGGCAATTCTTTCATTATTCTTTTGAATCGTTATTTATTAATTTATTTTATGTTTTTTTATTTTATTTTTTATGTGCCAACTTGGCTGAACCGATTTTAGCAATTTTTCATAAATATATCGGAAATAAATCAATAAAAATTATTTTCTTCTTATTCATAGTATGTCGTTGTGTAAATTATCAATGGAACGAGACCTTTTATTCATTGATAAATATTTTTATCGCAATCTAAATAAGCTCCTTTGGTAAAAACAGGTCACAAAATCAATAGAGTTTCAAGATAGGAAATTTGAAAACACGTGTCCATGCACAGAACACGTTGCCAGAAATATCGATTCTTATTCAATACTTTATCTTCAACTTAAGACTGTTAGGAATCCGAGTTGTTTTTATGCCGGTAGTTAGGAACTGCCCAAAATTAAATTAAATAAGAATAGCGAACATAACAATAAACGATAATAATGGTGTTTGAAGAATTCTTGAGAGGTTTTACAAGATAAAAGCGAATAATAAAAATTCAGCTATTTAAATTTTTGTATTATTTATTGTATCGAGAAGTGAAGGTGTTGCTGAAAAACGAGAGCAAACTGTTTACACGCCCATCTGAAAGGTCGATAACCTAACAACACGTGTTTATTTGAAATTCAAAAATTTGGCATGTTTTAGGGTTAGTCCTAGTATAAATTATTTTGCATTATAATAAGATATTGGTTCCTTTTCAAACTGCACTTAATATCTATCAAATCATCTTTATCTTAAATTTTTATTATTGCAGCTTTAAAAACAAGATTGAACTGATGAGACTTTAATTTGTTAATTTGATTTACCTTGTGAATTGGTAAATTGCAGATCAAATTTTGAACTAAATCGTTTTCTTGAAAACCTGTCTTCTTATACGAGAATATTTGAACAGGATTACTATAAGACTTATCAAACGAAATGGATCAAATTTGATACACAGTTTTATTATCTAAAATGTTGATAATAAAACCGTGAAATTCTGTCAAATCAAAGGACCTTGTTAAACTCTGGACCGAATCCATAGAAAATTTAACCTTCTGTCGGTCTGTAATTCATAATAATTTCGATAACTCAAGAACACAACAATTGGAATAAATAAAAATTAGTATGTGATCTTGTTTAAAAAATTGTAGTTTTGTGTTAAATTTTAATTTCAAACAGTCATCAAAAAGACGCTTAAAATCATTATACTACAAATTACAAAACGCTCATATGCGGAATTGTGAAAATAAAAATTTGAGCATTTCGTGGAATTTATGGATTTGCTCAAAGTTCACTATTTTTACTTAGAGAATAACAGTTTTATTAGATATAATATGTGAGTAAGTTTTAAATGGATGTCTAATAGGTTGTTGGTATTACTCCCACTTTATACATGAGTATAAAGAAACCTTTTCTGCAAAAAATATTAAATAATTAAAGACCGCAAGTGGAAAGATTTAAAAAGCCATGTACTTAACTATTCACTAAGTAATGTCTTGATAATTTTGATCAGATCTGTTTGTTGTTGAAGTCAATGGTTGAAAGGTGGTTATAAATGGCATAAAAATCTGGACATCTTGATCAAAATGTTTCCTTATTTCTAAATCGTCTGTTTTATCCACATGAAGATATGTCTGACTATTGAACACAGTATTTCCTCAAAAAAATTCTGATTAAATATTTCCATGTTCCATCATTTGTAAGTTGACATGGGCATGGGAAAAGAAATGGTCTTTCTACATAAAGAAGTAATTACATATTTCAGAATACGGAAGATATTTAGGCCATTCAAGAAAACATTCCTAAGATACCTGGAAGGAATTTCCTAAAGGTACCTGGAAGTATTTTAGATGTCTAACCTTACACAGAAAATTGCGTGCGTAGTTTAAAAACGAAATACTGAGCGAATATATATCTTTGAGCTGATCAGTATTTCGAATACATTTTTCCTTTATTCTATGTATTGCGAGATTGTTGAATAGGATTCCTCCTGATTTTCCTAAACGTAGTAGAGGCTAGGAAAGTTCGGAATATTCTAATCACTAAATTTTCTTTTTCCAGTGTTAACTCTCTGACTGCGTAATTCTTTAAAATCACTATTTAGATGCGATGATTGCAAATAAGTTCAAATATTTTTCAAACAAAGGGAACTGATACTATATGTGTTACTCTATAATAATATAATGTTATAAAAATCTGTAATCTTAAAAATAAGCACTCTAAACTGCGAAAAACGCGGGATGCAATAGAAAATGGACTGATTGCCAAGCCGCAGAAATCCAGGATGCGCAGCTGGCGGGTTAAGATATAAGTCACCATGCCGTCATCAAGTCTGTATAAAAAACTGTAGAAAAAAACAATAAATAATGCATCAAATAATAAAAAACGAAGAAATTTACTTTAGTTGTTTTTTTTGCAGCCTTTAATGATTTTATTCCAAATTAAAGCCAAATCCATCCTTTAGTATAAACAGATAGAACAAGAAGGGGAGGGGGTTGGTTATGCACTCCTTTAAGTGCTGGCTACGAGGAAAGTGGCTTGCATTCATATTTTAGATTCAAAATACATATAATACAATTTTTTATTCGCATAACATAGATAGAATTATACTGAGATTGCAGCCGCTAATTTTGATTATTAATCAAAGTGATTTCGTTGTTACTTAAGGAATTTAATCTGCGAGTGCAACCAGCAAAATTAGTTTAGGGTTGTCAAAAGAGCAGTAAAGATTTTACTAAATTTACCGCAATTTTTAATTGATCATTTTCTAAAGTTAATTTCAACGTCATGATTAAGTACAGGAATATTTAATGTTAAATTATTACTCTTAGAGAAATATTTATCTAAGGAACGAATATTGTCTTGGAACACAGTTGTTTTTCCTTTTTATATCGTTCTTTATAACTCTTTAAGTTTTACATGAATTACCATATTGCTCCTTTGAGTTTAATCCTTTGAGACATAGTAGGTTCGTTTGAGTCCACCTAGCCTTTCATTTTTTCTCAGTCGTGTATGTCACTAAGATTTGTCATAATGGTTTCAGAAGAAGCTATCCTCTAACTTTATGCTAATGTCCAAAAAAATTAATAAATTATCATTTTTATTTCCTTATTGTGTGTTTGATTTAGTTTAATCAATTTCCATCAAATTCAATAGTTTTGTGTTCTGTGCCTCAAAGGGTTAAGCTATGGGAGCGGTGCGGTAAGTGATGGGTTTGAGACCTGATTCTGTCAAAGATTCGTTGCTCAAGTGTGTTTGATGCACGTAAGATCCGACACTTGGAATTTGTGATCTTTCCTTTGTCGTATTACGAAATTTGAAGAGGTGGAGGAGTTACCGTCTCGACTCATCGTTGCCGTTGATTATGGTTCAATATTTTGAGTCTTGTACCAACACAGCCATTATGTTGTTTGAAACCGAGCCTTAGTTTCAGTTAAACTAAGCAACTGATGGGCATCTAATAAATGAAGGTGAACAGTATTGAAATATATTTTTGGTTTTAAATTTCAATATCTTCTGAAGTTGTTCATGAAAGTAAATATGTTCCTGCATAATACTTCACTTTATTATTATCATTCTGATTAGCCGAAAAAATATGTTGAACAATGGATAATCTAAAATTGATTAAATGGATGAATAATCTGAAAATGGCTGACAATTTTTTTAAACAATTTGAAATCAATGCGAAAATGATTTTGAGCAATTTTTTTTAGCAGGAGAGTATTTATACATCTAAGTCAAGTAGTGACTTAATGAACTGTAGAAAAAAGAAAGAAAAAAGCTGTTAATTATGTGTATGTTTAAAACATCTTTTTAAAATTTGAAGTTTCTTAATGTGATTTTAATCGTTGAAGAGCCGTGGTTAATCAAGAGTTTACTGCGTGATTGATGCACTTGATTTCCTTAAAAAAAAACGTGATTTTTTCCCCTCTAAAACAAAGACCACTTTTTTTCTTCTTTTTGAATCTATTTTTAAAACTCATGTAATCCGTCATTCTCCTTCAGATCAGAAGGCATGAACACCGATTGACGGCAAAATAGTCTAGCTTGTCGCATTGCAGGCGATCTATTGTTGACTCTTAAGAGATCTTACTCCAGATCTATATGGAATTGGCCCCGTTTCCATTCTCCTGGGTGCTGGGTGTAGAGTAGATCTCCCTGCTTTCGTCAACAAAGTCATTGAGAACTTGCACGCTTCAATTGGCACAAGGGATGAGCAGGTGGCAGCATCGGAGATTCATGAGGCACAACCTGAAAAAGAAAAAAAAAATCCGTTCCTCATCGAATGCGTGTTCCGTGTCATATTTTACACCTCGTGCGACGTTTCGAAGACTTAAAACTTCAAATGAGTGTGGTAATCTCGGGTTGAAGGAGTTAATGGCACGTTTTTAAGCCTGTTTAAGAATCGAATTACCTTTTTTTTTTCAGTCTTCACTGCTGTAGACTCGGTTCATCACGATATGCAAATGATGTCACTCGTTGAGTGCAAGATTAGCAAAAGAAAATCACGACTACCGCTAATTCCTATGTCCTCACGATTATTTGGCAAATAGTTGAGGAAGTTAAGATGTTTGAGCGATACAGAACATTTAACAATAGTACATGAGTTATTATTTAAATATTTTATTAATGCTAAATGAATTTTATCATATAGTAATCTTAAATAGGGATATCCAGATGATATAATGGTATTATATCAGGAAGCGTTGCCTCTAATAATAATTGCATGCCGATAATGGAAAAAGTTGTTTAACGGGTTGAAAAGGTTAATTTTAGACAGGTGATCTGGAGTGTTAAGGAATCCATAAGTAATGTACTTTGATAAGCTATACGAATTAAGATGATTATTCTTTGACCTTCTCGACCAAAATGCATATTCAACCAATTGTATGGCCATTTTTCCTTCTTTAATATATTGGAAAATAACTTTATTAACTCTGATTAGAGTTTTAATTTCTTAATTACTTCAAAAACCATAAAAAATCGGACACTTTGACTACATAATGTGGATTTAATAATGAAATGAACTATCATTTGCACATTATCAATTTATATATCTATAATGGTGCTCCACAGGCTTGACAGTGACCTAAAGCTTCAAATTTGACCTATGCACTCTTTAGAGAATAGAAATGTGCAGCTCAGTCCAATTTTTTTAATTAATTAAAATTTAATTTAATTAATTAACTTCAATTATTAATTAAGTTTAATTAAATCAAATTATTGGCTAAATTATTTTTAATTAATTTCAATTATTAATTACATTTTAATTAACTAAAAATTAATTTATCTCAGGGCGATATTTTGGAGTTCTTTCATGATAATTTCCGAAAATATTCCCATACGAAAATAATTTTTTCATGTTTTTAAATTCAAAAGTTATTTTTTTTTAATTTAGAAATTAACACATCTATTTATAAGACGAGCTCCTTTCTTTTACTAAAAAATGCGTAATTTTTTGAATGATATTTATTCTAATATTTAAAATTCATGGAATATGGATTGAGCAAACATTTAATTTCAAATTAAAGCATTTGTTCATGAATGAATTGATTATAGTAAATAAATCTTTAGGGAGAACTTGGTGTGAAATATTCGACTATATAATTAACCATTCAGTGTGGTCCCTTCAAAACTTTCTCGCATATTCTCTAATAAAGGTCTTATCCCAAAGAACGTCTTACATGGCATTGACATCCAGCGTAATATTAACTTTTGGCATGCATTTAGCATTTTTATTGAATCTACTGTGTCATCTTGGCGAGTTTTTTGTCAATTAATCTCTGGCATGCTCTTTATAATATGCGAAAATAGAATTTGTATTTTAGACCCACTTTTGTCAACTGTTTAAAATGAAAATTTGACGCAAAATTACACCTGTTGTCACAAAATTCCTTACCAAATTTGATATATGTCAGTCATTTCGTTTTTGAATTATCGCTTTTGCATGTTTCGTAAAGTACAGACCAACAAGATTTCTTGTTAGATTTGGCCAAAGTTTAGAAGGTGTCTACACTAAAGTTGTTAAATGTGTCTACCGAATTTCAACTCTCTACCTCTCCTCGTTTTGTACTTATCGTTGTTAAATTAAAATCGAATAGCCGGACAAACGGATTTTCTTTGAGCAGATGTTACTCAAAATGTGATAGAAATCTGAAAATTTGGCGTATAGACCGTTTATGAAATTTCATCCCTTTAATTCAAAGCTTTTTTGAGTTATCTTTTTCACAGAAGACAGACGGACATTTCCCAAAAATGTGTTTTTCGAACTCAGGGAGGTCTGAAATGTGGGGATTCGTCAAAATCTCGAGTTCGAATTTTTTGACGATTACTATACTTTCTCTATACTACGTATACAAGAAAATAAAAATGCTGCTGATGCAGTCGGTTGGACGTTATTTTTATTTAGTTTTCTGTATTATGACGCAACGTAAATCCTGTGTTTTGCGTGTGCCTGCTTTCGTCTCCTCACCCTTTTGTAATGAACGTCGCCGCAATGGCGGCAAATCGGACATACTCCGTCAGCTGAACTTGTCTGAAATTGTTTTTTGCGTGGGATATATCTCAAAAGCATCTCAAGTCAAAAACCGCCCACTAGAAGAACTCGAGCAACATTGTCTGAAAGTTGCTGGATGCGATGATATACGAGGGTGAGATCTACGATTTATTTTGACCTTTTATTAATTATTCTTCGAATCAGTACCGGATTTCCGACTAGGCAGCTGCTTAGAGCCGCTGGACTGAGGGGAGAGGATAGGTTGATGAAAAAGATATTAGCCTAAATGCCAAATAAATAAATGTGTAAATATTACAGATTCTGTAATTTGTACTTTCTCATATATTTAGTATAAAAAAATATATTTATCTTCAAAAAATTCGAACCCGAGATTTTGACGAATCACCGCGTTTTAGACCTTCCTAAGTTCGAAAAACATATTTTTAGAAAATGTCCGTCTGTCTGTCTGTGACAAAGATAACCCAAAAACATTTGGATCTAGACAGCTGAAATTTGGTGTGCGATTTTCACTCAATTTGCAAATTTCTATCAAATTTTGCATAAAATCTGTTCTGACGAAGTCCGTCTGTCCGGCTGTTCGAATATAAGTCATCCCGATGATGAGTAAACGAAGAGAGTTAGACAGATAAAATTCGGTACGCAGATTTAACATCTATAGTTTAAACAACTTTCAAATGTTGAGCCAAATCCGACTACGCGTTGATTGTCTGTCAGTCTTTACTTTCAGAAGCATGTAAACGCGATAATTCCAAAACGCAGGGTTTTAAATAAATCAGATTTTTGTGACTACAAATGCAATTTTGTATCAATTTTTTTTTCTCATTCGGTTGTGAAAAACGTGTCATAAACACAAATTCGATACTCGGATGCGATTGACGCATGCCGGGATAAATCGGCAAAGAACTCGCCAAGGATGACACGAGAGATGCAGTAAAAATGCCAAATCCAGGCCAAATGTTAATCTTTCGTAACGATTATACGCCATTGCCATGTAAGGTAATGACAAGTTTTAGAGAATATGCGAGAAAGTTTTCAGGAGACTATTTCCGCCGGTTTAAATATTATGATGACTTTAGTAACACTTAAACAACTATGATTCGCCAACTATGAATACGTTTCGTTACAATCACTCATTTAATTATAGTACTAGTTGTAGATACGGGCTACCCGAGTCAAAAGAATCATCTTTTTAATCAAAGTAATTTAATAAAAGTAATTTTTTTAAGAATTGATCTTTTATTGTCTTTGAGCAGCTCATTTATACGTTTCTGATTTTCATCTCCTCAGTCAGGCTTACAGTTAAATTTCATTTTTTTCTTTTCTTTTTTGTCCTTAGTCTCACTCTAAAAATGAAAATCATTATTTTAGTTTTTCAAGCTTATTTATTAGAAAGCAGTAAATTTTTGTTTCGAATAAATTTCTCCAAATGTTAAGCTCTTCAAAAATAAATTATCGCTTAATATTTGTTGAATGAAATATTTGCATATAGTTTGGAAAAAAAAATGATAGAATTCTTTGTATGTGTGGCATTTGAGGAAATAATTGCAATTGGGAAGTTGAACATCTGTTCTCCTTTGCTCTGTTGGATAGCAGGTGCATTTCGAAAGAACTATGGATTTTTTTAACGGAATAGGCATCTTTAATTATTATCATTCTAAATTTATGGATGGCGGAAAATAAATGCACTGAAATATGTATTTTAAGTGCATTACTAAACCGTTTATTTTGTTTGATTTGTAAACTTTTTTTTTATTTCTGGTTCATTTTTCATGAATTATTTATGGTTATTAATTTGAATGATAAAAAAGAAATGGTACTTGTGTATTAACTGCATTGCGGAAGTTAGTCGCCAAAAAAAAATGGCCAAACATGTCATGTTTGTTACAATTAGCGTCTAATCGCTGGTAATATCGCCAAAGATGCCGTGTTAATGTATTGAGAATGTTCGCCAGATAAATCCCAAAGTTCGCCAGTGGCATACTGTTAATACAAACTTACTTCAGACTTATCATATAAACCTGCAAGCAAAAAAAAAAAAAGAAAAGTTTTTTCGGGACAATTTATCCAAAATACTTTTATTCGTAATATCAATTTAGTGTTTATATTAATCATTATATAAAATTCATTTTTGATTCACTGCTTTTCAATGCTAAGAAGGATTTGTTTTGAATAAAACACTAACTTAGAAATTCCATGTTATACGAATCGGAATTATGTTTCAGAAATTACATTTTTTTTTTCTTATTTTGAAATTCATAAATTAATATTGCAAATGTATTTGTGCAAACAATTATGTAAATTGCATTGTATTGAATTGAATTCATACCACGTTTTGGGAGTATGTTCGTTTTGAAATTCTACTATAAATTTAATGTTAAAATTCATATGCCTGAATAAAAGAACTTTAGGAAAATAAAAATACTCTGTGTTATTTTTCATTTTATATAGGCATACACACATTATATATATTTACAATAACGCAGGCGGTAATAGATAATGCAGTCATATTCCAAAAAAACTACTACTGTTAAATTAATATCAATGCCTATTTCGTTAACTGTTATAAATAATTAAAAATTTATTACAGTTGTTTTAAGAATAAGTATTAGTTTAACATTTCTGAATGAAAATTCAGAATTTTTAAACTAATAACTTCCATAATTCTGACCATAACCATTTTGAGAATACTGGGTGTTAAGCTGTATGTTAAATTCCAAATTAGAGAAAAGTGTTTCGGATTAGAAGGATTAAGGATGTGATTTAGGAAAAAATATTCTTAAATTGAAATACGATGAATAAAAAAAATTAAAAAAAATCTCTAGTTCAGTAGTTGGGTGAAGTTAATGGAGATAAGTGACCAATAATTTTACTTTGAAATGTACAAGATATATATAATATCTGCGTATGACTTCTCTCAATTTTATTTAAATATCAGATTTCCATACAAAAAATTTCTTTTTAAGAATTCGATATATGGTAATATGAAATTTTCAGTAAATCTTCTTGACCATGCATCAGCGGCGTCTTATTAATTATTTATATTATCTATACCACATATTATCTTGCATTTTATTAAACTAAACATAAATCGGAAGTAGCTTGAAGAACAAAATCAAATAAAGGTGGGATTAAAACTCTTCCCCTTTCCACATCAAACGCCTCCGCAATATTTTTTTTTTTTTTTTTTCCATATCCATGTTCTGACTGAATCATTGTTCTGTGAATTTTAAAAGCACAACGGAACAAAATAAAAATCCTCCCGTGGGAAGCAGGAAGAACATAAAAGTTAGGAAACCGACCCAGTTTCGCGAGTTCTGGATTTTAATAAGTCTTCGCTATCGACCGTAAGCTTTTTGTTTTGGTTCTTAGCTGAGGTGTGAATTATGTTCGTTGGTTTGTCTTTGATATGCATGATAGAGTTTTCTTTTCGTATTTTTTCGGAAGATCGGCGTTAATTAAAGTATCGAAAGCAAGGTCAGCCATTTGCTTATATTACTTAAAATAAAAAATTGGAATGCAAATTGGTTTAGTTAACGGAATTCTTTAGAAATGCTGGATGTAGTTTTAGTTATTTGGGTAATTTTTGTTGTGTTTGGATCTTTTTTTAATCTAATGAAGCGGTCAGCTGTTCATTGGGGAAAAACGCATCGGTCTGTAGATTTTTATGAATGTTTTATGTGTGAAGGAAAGCATGAAATCCAGGTTTAGACTGGGCGACTAGACTAACTAGACCAAATCATGTTCCAGTCCTATTTGAAATATTTATTTCTATCTAAAACTTTTATTCAACTGCTCGAATTCGCCTGTCTCTTGTCTAATGTTTTATAATATTTTGATTTTTCATTACTATTTTTAGATAAAGAATAATTTTTCATCAGTTCTTGGTTTAAATGTGGTCTAACTGTTGCATTCCTTACATTCAGGATCTTACACATTTCGCTAAATCTTGTATCGAAATTTCTGTAACTTAGCGTTATTCTGTGTTAGTTGCTACAAAATGACTTTTTAAAAAATTGTATTTATTGATAATAAGCACCTTTTCGTTCATTTTAAGTTATTGGAGAGACTAGAACATACAGATCGCAATTTGCTTGGCTATATCTGGTGTGAGATTAAGATTTGTAATTTTACTAGTATCTATAAAGCATTCTATTATTTCTTGTTAATTTTGGCATTATTTTATTTTTTATTTTTTCGAATTTCCTTTTTATTATTAAGAAAACTTTATAAAAATTATTTTAAAAATGCAGTTCATATGACATTATTAATAACTGAATGAGGAAATCTTAGATGATGAAATCTATCTCTATTAATAACTAGCCGCCTTTGGCGACCAGCCGGTTCACCAATCTTAATGTTCGTTTAAATTTTAATAATTAAATATTTTACGCAATTCCAACTTTAATAGATTCTTCATCAAAATATATTAAAACTTCAAATTTTGATAGTCATATAATTCACTCATAATATTATAAAGGCCTCTAGTCATAACGTAATATGTATCTCTCTAATTTTCTATTACCTCTCGTAGAATTTATGCTTTAAATTAAAGTGGAAAGAATTAATCTGCAATTAATATAATAATATTTTTTACTGAAACAAAGCATTTTTTTATAATATGATTACTGATAACAGAGTCACTGAACGTTTAAACTTTATGGGCACTAAAGAATATTTTTCTTAATTTATGTAATATCTAAAGAATTTGTCAACAAAATTTTCTCAGATTCATCATGAACAGATCGATTAATGAACAATGTTTAATTTTAAATACATCAAACACTAAGAAAATAAAATGAATCGTTTAAAATAATCGGTCGAAAACAGGCTTTAAAAAACGATGTACTTAAAACTATAAGCATATAAAAATATATATAACATAAATACAATTTAATTACAAAAGCATGCAACTAACCTAAAAATAATTTAAATCATCCGTTGATAATGGGTGTCATGTCAACAAACAGAACACAATGCGCATGCGTGAATTTTCAACGCCAGTTATGGTAACGCAAATGCGTGAATTTTTCTACGCCAGTTGGGGTAACGCTATGCAGATTAGAAATTTTTAATTTCCTTTATTCTGAGTTATTTTAATTCAAAAGTACTTCAGAATGAATCTGAAAGATGGATTAATTTAAAATGTTTAATTTTAAATGCATAAATCATTAAGAAAATAAACAGAATCGTGTGAAATAATCCGCCGAAAAATGTTAACCCTAGCCTCATTACTGTTGGGGGAAAAAAGCTGAAGCCTTACTCATTTGGCGGTGGGGAAAATGGAAGCGGGAAAGTTAGTTTTTAATTAATAATTAAAATTCTAATTAAAAATTCAAAAAAAAAGATTCCAGGTGCACATTCCCGACCTCTAAGGTATACATGTACCAAAGTTGGTAGCTGTAGGTTAAATGACCTGGCCTGTAGAGCGCCAACTCACACACACACATATTGAGCTTTATTTATAAGTATAGATAAAGTTGTATATGTGTGTTGGTCTCTACAGGTCAAACCGTTTGACATACAGCTAATACAATTTTTGAAATATTAACTAATTAAAAAGCTGATTAATAAATAAGTTTTAGTGTCTTCGCGGTAACTCCCAAAATGTTATTGCACAAAAATGAATTCAACACCTTTCCAGAATTTAAAAAATTGTCTTTTTATGAATATTTTTTTAATAGGCGTGCAAATTTTCTCGAATTTTTGCAATTAAAACTATTTTTTAATTTAATTTTTAACAATCGCCTATATTGCTGCCTACAGATCATTAATTCATCAAATATTAAATTTCACGTTTTTCTTCCATTATTGAAAGTTAAAGAAGAAAGATTCTGTTTAATGTCTGTGTAGTTTACAAGAAGAATTTTTTTTTTAAGTGAAGTTACAATATGGCTAAGTTAGAAGATAAATAAATCGGACATTTCTGTTTTTAATAATGGTATGATATCATTGGACGGTCCTCCATTAGAGAGATTCATATATACAATGAACGGAACATATATAAGACATTTAAAACAACTTTAATGTCTGACAATTTGACGGAATCACGGACATGAAGATATTTCTGACTAGCCGTCTTTGGTGACCAGAGGGTTCGCCAGTATTACCGCTCGCTACAATTTTCAATTAAATATTTTAAGTAACTGGTGTCTTAATAGATTCTCAAACAAAACATTTTTAATCTTCAAATTTTGATAGTCATACCAAACTTATACTGTTGTTTAGATCATTTCGTTCAATTTACTATAACTATTTTGCTAATTTGTTGTCATTTCCGGTAAAACTTCAACTTTAATTTAAAGTGGAAATGATGAAATTGCAATTAATATAAAGATATTTTTTAATAAAACCCAAGCGTTTTATTTTATTTTATTTATCATCTTTATTGTTATTTATTATTATTATTATTGAATATGAGTATTGCAAACAGAATCGCTCGGTATTTAGGTCTTATGTGAACTACAAAATATTTTTCATAATTTATGTAATATCTCAAACAATAATTCAACAAAAATTTCTCAGATTCAGCATAAAATTCAGTTTTTAGTTTTGCTTTCAAAAGGATTGAAATGAAATCAATAATAATATTTTGTTCCGTCCTATAAATATATTTCAAAAATTATGAAGTCTAAATTTAATGCAGTAAGGTATCATATTCTGAGAAATATTCTGGACACAACAAATTTTAAATAAATGAATGAATGTTTCTATTTTCCACGATCAACTAAGACTTATTTATGAAGTTTTGAATGTTAAAAATTTAGAAAAACTCAACATTTTCATAATCTTAGGCCAATTAATCTTGAGAAACCTGCGCGCTGATTGGCGTATTTTCTTTGAAACGATCGATGGAAAATCTAAAATTATCCTTTTTTTATTGAATAGTGATATTCAAATTTTCATAAATCTAAGTGATTGATTTAGTTGATTGGAAATTAACTCTTTTTATTTAAAATATTAGTGTTTCAAGAACATTTTGTTATTCGTGATTTCCACAGCAGAAGCTTTATGTAAAATCAAAGATTCTTTATTTATTAGAGCATTTATTGAATCAAGTTACATAAAATATAATCATTTTCCATTTAGACCATTTTAGCAGATCTGTGTCTTATTAAAGGTTTACAATTAGCTGTGTGGCCCTGATTTGAATGGATATCCTATTCATATTAAACAAACCTTGCCTTAAAATAAAACTGATTTATTGAATATAACAATATAGAGAGTGTAAAAGATTATAAAATAATTTTTCTTGAATTTATTTTTTAGAAAAAATAGTATTTCATATTTGTTTCGTTTCCTACAGACATGTGCCGAAAATTATATTTTTGCAGATTTCATTTCCAAAAAGATTTAATTTATTTTAATTGCAGTTTTAATCAATGTGATGGCAACACTTTGAAAAAAAGCTAATTTTTTCCCAAGAATGTGAAACGTGCTCGTGCAGCTTCAATTTTATTTTTATTTTGTACGAAAAAATTGTTGAAAATATAGTTAAAATATTTATTTTAAAATTCATTAAAAATAGAAATTTAACTTTAAGGTTAAAACATTGGTATCATTTAAAAGATAAAGTTTTCATCTTTAACTTGATGTAAAAATCTTTTTTCTGCCGTAATATTTTCGGAAGTTATAGCAGAAACACGCCAAAATTTCGCTTAATTTTTAAATAAATAAAATTCTAATTAAAAATTCGAAAAAATAACCCCCAGGTGCACATTCCCAGCCTCCAAGGTATACACGTGCCAAATTTGGTAGCTGTAGGTTGAATGGTCTGGCCTATAGAGCGCCAACACACACACATTGAGCTTTATTATAAGTATAGATATAATCAATATCTCCAGCGAACCGGCTGATTGCCAAAGGTGAGAAGTATTCTATGATTAAATAATCTAGATGAAAGTAACAATACTATATTTAATTAATAATTGCTAAGCTTACAAATGAATTCAAAGACTGCATTGAATTTTTCAAGGTGCCTTTGGTTCTCCATATTCTATCCTGTCCAATAACTTTCAAATAGTTCCGAAGCAGAAGCGATTCTGAAATAAGATGTCCGCAAGTCTGAAATTTTTGGACAAATCTTGGCATCTTCAAACACTTGTAATGATATTTTTTTCGAAAATCGTATTTATCATTTATTTAAATTCAATGGTGAAGTTGCTAGTTTTTTTCAGATAGAATGGTTGTCTTTTTCTCGAATATAACAAAATCCACTTATTGCAGGAAGTCTGCGCTGTCCATAAACGACCTGCATTATAATCCGTTTAACATGCGGTCTCTGTGATTTGGTCACGAAGCTCATGGTTTTAATATTCTTGAATGATCGGACTTCCTTGAAAATTTAATTTATTTTAATTTGACAATAGCTATTTTCAGTTCGTGTTTCTTCATGTGTTCTTTCTGTTACATTGCGCAGTTTTTTTTAACTATATTCTGTTTAAGAATATGAATAAAAGAGAAAAAAATATATCTTTAATTCTCTTAATGTCTCTTATAAAATCAGTATGACTCGAAGTCCTTATTAACCGACCGCTTCTTGTTTTCTCGTACCATATTTTTGTTCTGATCGAGAATTTGAAATACTTTTGTCTTGGAGCGGGCACAAAATATTTCAGAATTTCAAATAATATATTGAAAATTATTTCATGTGTTGAGGTATGGAACTTTAGGAACTGCTGTATCACTACCCACTATGTATTCAGGCCGTCAAGAATGTAATATTTCTTTCCATGCTCGAAAAAGCTACTTCTATTAATTGTTCTTGGTTTTATATATATATAAAATAAATCAGCGCATGTTCTTTTTAACCCTTTCAACTGGGAAAAATAATTAAATGCATAATTATTCACCTAATATAAAGATTTATTTATTGCTCCGAAAAATAAATGTATATAATTATTTTAAGTTGAATTCTCTCGCTTAATTAATTTGCATCTTCTTACTACTCTGCAGGTACTTTTTACAATCATAATTAAATAAATATATCAAAATGATGCACCGTCTTGAATGGCGAGTGATTGTCACCATCCGAGTGCAAAGGGTTAAAATGCCATAGCGGCTTTTTGAAACTCTGAACATTTAAGTGGAGGAATCAATTCCATGCCCCTACACATGTTACAAGATGAGTACTGGATCATTCAAAATTGACTAAATAAATAATTTATTTTGATAAACTGTAGAAATTTTTATACTATTGGTTCCATAGAAAATATACCTGTAACATAATTATTAGTAACATTTTGAAATTAGTCCATTTTTTTTTCTGTTTTATGATTAAATTAAAGTCGTTTCCCCTTCTCATTTTCGTTTTGTTTCAGCCATTAGTGAATTGCAAAACTTCGCAATTCAATTTGTTGATGTAGAAAATGAAAATTTACTACAGCTAAATGCAAAATCGGAGCAACTTTTTTATTATTATTTATTATTCAGCAAGATTTTGAATTTAATATACAAAAATAAACATTTCCTCTTCTGACGATTTAGACTTCTGGCAGCTTTTTCAAGATCATCATGCCCATGAGTCATCATCTCTCCTGATATACGATTCATCTTTTTCATTTTAAACAGCTTTCATCTTAATTGAAAAATGGCATAAAAAAAAACAAGAACGCTAAAACTATAAACAACCGAGTCAGTGGCAAGTTCTCTCTCTCTCTTTGTCCTTGGAAAACCGGGATAAAATAGAAATGGGTACCTTCGTTGCGATGTTATTAACCTCAATAGAAATAACCTCGACCGCAAGACGTTTTTCTTCCGAGTCCGCGCTCCCTGCAACTTCCAACCAAGGCACCCCCCACAGAAATCTTCCCGGCACAATTCGGAAGTCTCGCTGCACCCGTGGCTGTATTTATTCTGGTGCCGAGAGTGGGCGAGCCAAATTTGTTGACGACTCAGTTTTAGCTATTTTGTAGATTCGTTTCATCTTTCCAATTGCCAAGGTCTCTCTAATGATATTTCATTGTGTTCCTATAAATCCCCCTCCTTTATTATTTTATTTACTTTAGCATTTAGCGAAAGTAAATTTCGGCTTCTTCATTGGAACATAAGAAAAGTGCTTGAATGCCGGTTTAAGCTATGCTAATCTGGCAGTATATATTTTGAGTATATATTTTCCCCTCTGACTGGTCAATTTATTTTCAAATTTCAACACATTTTAAATTAACCCTTTTTAAGGCGGTGGTAAATATCTTACCACCGCCTTAAAATATCTTGCAAACATTGTAGCACCAAAACTAACCAGAAACAGACAAAAGTAATGTAATGTTCCATTGTGTGCAACTCTTCGTTTTATGTTGTTTCACTAGAATAATTAAAAATAATGCATTTGGTAATTTACATTATATTTGGGTTTTCCACCACTTATTTCATGTAAAATTAATATATTTTATATTTTAAAATAACTAATAATAAATAGTTTTACAAAAATGAATATTTATTTGTGAAATTATTTGTATTTCATATTTTATCTGTTGAATAAGTCAGTAAAATGTTATTGCTTGTATTGAGCGGTGGTAAATATGTTACCACCCCTGTTATAAACAACAGCCACAACAACACAATTTTAAAAAAATCTTTTTTTTTTTTTGGTCATAATGAGTTTTTCTTCTCTAATTATAGCGTAAAATGTACATTTTGAGAGAAAACGACTTGTGCCTGTTAAAGGGTTAATATGTTAATAATTTATTTTATTTCATTTTTTTAAAAATAATTTTGTGAAATATATTTTTATTAACTTTTTAATATATATATATATATATATATATATATTAAAAAAATAATTAAAATAATAAAACTCTTAAGAATTACTTTTTGTGCTTTAATTATTCATAATTATTAGTTAATGATTTCTTATTTATAAATAAAAGCATTCAATTAGTATGATCAATTGCAACGATGTAATAAATTTCAAGCAAATATAATATTAAATGTTGTTACTCTACAGGGCCTGTAAAATAAAATATAAAATAATTAGCAAAATGAATAATTTATATTACAATATATTATAAATAATAATACTATAATTTTTATTAATGGCTTTAGTAATTCAATATAAACACATATAGTAATCCTAATATTTTATAATTCATAGTATTTGCATTTTTTACAAATTTATTTAGCAATTTGGGGCTAATAATAACATTTTTTAATGGACCTACCTACGGTCCTAGACAGCTGCCTAGATTGATATATCAGAAATCACCCTCTGTTTCTACAATCATTTTAATAAACGGGTCATTTTAGTTTAGTAAGTTTTTAATAATTACTTTTTTATTTATTTATTTAGTCTATGTTAATGATTAAAAGTACATTATAACTTTCAAATAGAACTTTAATCCATTGTAGATTTTAGTTACCTCACTAAATGCTGAAGTATAGAGATTATTTTCAATTATTTAATATTATATTTTAATTAAATTGTAAGACTAAATTTAAAAATTAAATAAGGTTTTAAATTAAGATGTATATGTTTTAGTAAAACATTTTTTTCCCTTGAAATCTGGCATTCATTCAAGAAAATACATTCGAAACTTTCATATGTTTATCAAAAAAGTCTCAGTTAAACTATTCAGTTCGACTGTATAATTTTGAAGGCTGAATCAATACGTATGGATCCCGTACAGACAGGTTAGTATCCTCTTTCGAAATCTCTAAACAAGAAATCACGAATTCCACGAGCTTCCACTTCGGCCCGTCAGCAGCTGCTTTGCCAAACAAACAAAAGATTGTCACGCAAATGAAGTATTTTGTTCCAAATTTTTGTCCCTGGATTGACAGGTGCTGGATTCGGCGTACGCGTTTGGATTTCTACACGGTTGCATATAAATAACATTTTTTTGTTCATTCTTTCTAAATAAATACATGTTCCAATTTTGGGTCTTTTATTACACTATAAATGGAATCTGACTTTTATATCAAAAATTAAGAAAAATAAGTTTGATTATTTAAGGTCAAAAATGAAATCACAATGGTCTGCTTCTATTTTTCCCTCTTACAAAATGAAAGCGTGACAAACAATGTTGACCGTTAGACCATGACAGATTTTAGCTCATTTTCACATTTGATTGAGCTGTGTCTTAAGTCAAAAGAATTGATGAAGTGCCATTAATCTTATTTGGCAATTCTTTTACACAAGACATAAGTGCTGATTTTGTGATAATAGTCTGAACAAAGATTTGCTGATTTTACATATATAGTCTGAACAAAGATTTATCCTAAAGTTAACTAAAGCTAGTTCCAAAAGTCAACCAATAAAAAAAAGTTAAGGGAAAAAAAACATTTTTCTTATTGATTTTTTAAACTTTATTTTTTTTTTAAATCTTAAAACTGTTTATCCAAATTGCAAAGCATATTGTTCCATCCCATTTAATAACATTTAAGAGGCATGCGTGTATAATTTTTTTAAAAAATTCTATGCTCATTTATTTTGAAAGTATCGTGATCTTATGAGAATCTTTTGCATTTGTTATGAAAGCATTTAATGCTCACTGGATGCAATCTTCAAGTTTAATTTTCATGGTTATTCAATTGTCCTTACATAATAAAGGACAGAATTTGCATTAGCATTTTTATATTATTCTTAGCAGTGTAGTTCTCTATCTTATGCCTTCTATTTCCAATTCATTTTAATGTTGCCTTAACAAGTAATAAAACTGAAGGACCTTTAATATCCTGGGCCTTAAAATTAACGATATCAATTTCGAAATATTCTTCTATCACAAGCAATTATATGTTGCATATTCAAGAATGGAAACTCCAAGCAATCTTCACATATGTGGTGCCGTCATGACAGCGCTCCAAAACCAGCGCCTCTAGCGGCAAAAGTACTGTAGCTGCCAGTTGAGAGTAGGCCGCGGTGAAAGACGTTTGCAACGGAAGACGTTCGTTGCATAACTAGAAAGAAGACGTGTTTTGACGATGCCACTGTAGACGATAGCCGTAACGTTCTATAACTTGAAAGAAGACGAGGTGTCTTAATTAACTTTGTTTACTTCAGTGTTCGTGTTGTTCCAGTATTTGTATTGTTCCTGTTCCGTCCATCATCCATTAATCTTGTAACTAAATTCAGAATATAGTCATTTTATCATCAGTTGGCCGTCTCATCCTTTATGTGTTAAAACGCCCACAAACAACCTACACATATATGTGTACGAAATGGAGAAATTAAAAATGTCGATTTAAAAAATTTCGAACAGTAATATAAGTACGATTAGACCCGAAAATCTCTTAGAAATTGAAAAAAAAATGAACTATACGAAGTAAAAAATGTGTGCAATTTATCAATACGTATAGAATTTAAAAACTGGGACATAGCCACGGCTACAATATCTAGTGATAAAGTAACTAAATATTACTAGAAAATACCTAATATACTACATCTTAAAGACATATTATTCTATTTTAGTTTGAAAATTGTTTGTCATTCTTAAAAGTGGATAATGGTTTCGCTGATTCCTTTATATATTATTATATATAGATAATTATAAATTATGTTTGATTATATGATTACTTGCTTTCAACATATAAGCGAACAAATTGAATACAAAAAAATTCAGTAGAATTGATGCTGGTTTGCTGTAACTGAGATCTAAATTATTAACCTTGGAAGATGTTGAAATAATCGTTGTTGTAGAACATGATTTTATTACGCTCGAAAAAGCACTTTGCTTAACTTTCTGAAATTTATTTTCTACGCTCTACGAAACTGCACTGGTTTACGGTCCCAGTTCAGTAAATTTAAACATTTAAATAAATAAGTACTTAATTATAAATCGATCAGTTTGTTTGAATTATAATCATTCAATAAAAAATATATTGATTGATTTAATTGAATTGTATAATTAAATTATCTTTAATCACCTTCCAGTTAATTTGTTTTGTCAAAATACTGGCGTTTAAGAAAAAATATTTCATATTCAAAAATTTATTAAAACCTTACTCTAAAATTTCCAGATATTCTTAATAGTGCATTTCACTCTTCTTGGAATTCTAGAGATTCAATCATTCAAATGAAAATTCATTTTTTTTAAATTCAATTTTTAACTAAATTTTATTAAAAAATAGATATTATATTTTCTTTTCAAACATTTTTTTTTCTTGGTTTTATCGAAAATATAAATTTGAGTAAAATACAATCTGATATTTGAAAAACAAAATCGGTTTAGAACTAAAATTGTTTCTCTTTTTTCAAAATTATAGTATTTATTAAGCCAAAAATAAAGTATTTTTAATTTCCAGTAGAAAAAGAAGCTCATATTTTGACCGATCTGTCAATGTAGTCGGGCATCTTAATTTAAACTTCAAAAAATATATTTATAAAATTAAACGTCGCTTTTAGTTTAAATTCAATTAGAATAACTGTTCGAGCATTGTTTATTTCTTTTTATATACTCATTCTACTTTACCTTATTTTGTATGCCGGCGTCCTGGCCTAGGGGTAGCGCGTCTTTCCCGTGATCAGGGTGTCCCGGATTCGAGCCCTGGTTCGGGTATGGTTGCTCTCTACTCTGTATTCTATCTGTGAGGTGTATGAAAGAGCTCCCTGTAAAAAAAGGGTTGTGCAAGCGAGTGTGTGAGTGTCATCTTCATATGAGCTAAAGTCAGACTCCTGCCGTCGGCTGCTCAGGGGTCCTTACCTTCAGAAGCTACTGCATCCCTCTTTCCCCGATCTCTTACTTGAGTTGAATTGGAGGATAAGCAACAACAACAATTTTTTCATATTTGCACAAATTTGAAACGAGTTAATTATAATTTTGTACTCACTTTTTGACCTGCAAAGGTTTTGAAATTTTGTGTACTTCTGTTAAATACTACAAATGCATTGTTTTAATATTTTCAGAACTTATTTGTCATTTAAAGGTTAATTTAGTTTAATTTTGATTGTTATTTTCTTTATTAGCTTTGCCACCTATGAGTGAATGAAAAAAGAGAGAGAGAGAGAGAGATTACCTTCGGTATTCTGCAATAATATTATTAATGAATTCTAAATTAAAGTCTAATAAATACGAAATAACTAAAATATCCTGCTTTTTATCCCACTGATAAAATTGTTTTTGTTGGCATTGTATGAATGGCCATACTTTTATATTTTTTAGCATGCTGGAAAAGTATAAAAGAATAGTGGAATCCATATTTAAAGCAAGATAAATTAAGAAGAGGCATTATTTATTTCTATGAATAATCAGAATGACACAGAATTCAAATTCAATTTTTACTACAGTTTTGGAACCAGGTTTAAAATTTAAACCGGTGGGAGTGGTCTCCCCAAAACTTTCTCATCATCCTTGGCGACTTTTTTGGCGATTAATACTATCCAAATATCGAATTTAAATTTTAGACACATTTTCCCCAATCGATTGAAACAATTATTTGACCCAAAACTGCATTTGTAATCACAAAATCCCATGCCTAATTTGATATATTTAAGTCACTGGATTTTTGAATTACTTCGTTTACATATTTCTGAAAGTACAGATCGACAGACAGTCAGCCCGTTGTTATATTTGGCTCATAATATGACAAAGGTCTACTCTACAGATGTAAAATCTGTGTACCGAATCTTATCTATCTAGCTTCGTTTCGTTTTGTAATTATTGTATTAACTTATAATCGAACAACCCGGACATACGGACTTCCCAGTATTAGATTTTACTTAAATTTTGATAGAAATCTTCAAATTTGGTGTAAAGACCGTTTACCGAATTTCAACCTTCTAGTTCAAAGCGTTTTTTAGTTATTTTTATGACAGACAGACGGACATTTTCTAAAAATATGTATTTCGAACTCAGGAAGGTCTAAAATGTGTTAATTTGTCAAAATCTCGAGTTAGAATTTTTTTTTTTTTTTTTACGATTACTGTACATTCTCTGTACTACGTATACGAGAAAGTAATAAAAGCATTTGTATTTTTCGTTGTTGTTTACATAAACTAAAACGTTTTGCAGACTCTCCATTTCGTCATCATTCGCATTGTTGTAAAATTCGCAGATGTTTCCTTTTGTATAAAATGAGCTCATTTCTGCCACTAAAATAACTTGGATATCGCGTCGTTTACGAATGTGACATGCGTTGAGCAAGATGATAGATGCTAGTTAGACATTCTAAAGCGAGTGAGAAAAAAATAGGCTCCCGAATACAAACAATTCTGCTTTCAACTGGAGCGGATGTGTTTATTTTTCAATCCCCAACTATTATTGGATGCTGGGATTGTAAGCGTCTTTGTTCTGTTATCACATCTGTTTTGGGCATGAAATTAGAAAATTGCCAAGTTTTTGCATAACTTTTTGAACACCCAAAGTTTTTTTTTTTTTTTCTGTTCACAGTCATTATACGTTCTTTCTTTCTTTTTTCTCCTCCCTTTCTGTCCCCCCGTCTACCCATTCGGAAGCTTAGAATCCATTCGTGGACGAACAAAATAAAACGACAGGTGCGGCTGGCTTTCTTGTTCTCGTAACCTTGAAATGGTTTTCGAAGAGGCGTTGAGGTGTAGGCCGCTCACTTCTGCGCAATTTTTTGTATTTTGAATGACGTATGCGTTGGACCGGTATTACACCTTAAAAAATATTCATTGATATATATTCTTTTATGAAAATATTCTTTGGCAAAAATAGCAGTACACTTGCTTTTGTTTTGTGTTGTGTGTGTGTGTGTGTGTGTGTGTGTGTGTGTGTGTGTGTGTGTGT